>WNGS01153378.1:0-10121 GCA_020271785.1 Procambarus virginalis
TTATGTTTCTTACCTTACCACAGATTACCAATCACGCAGTCATTCTTTTTTTTCTTTTTTTTTCTTTTCTTTTTTTAATATTTAATATGTGGCCCAGCACTGACACCTGCTAGTTGGAAAGACTGCCGACCACCATTTCCAACTCGTTACCGTCACAATATATATATATATATAATTGTGACGGTAACGAGTTGGAAATGGTGGTCGGCAGTCTTCCAACTAGCAGGTGTCAGTGCTGGGCCACATATAATATAAAAAAAAAAGAAAAGGAAAAAAAGAGAGAAAAAAAAGAATGACTGCGTGATTGGTAATCTGTGGTAAGGTTGGAAATATAAGACAATAATAAAAATGGATTTTAATAACAATAAAAAACACAAATTGAAACAAATGCAAAATCTTGGCTTAATGGTAAAAAATGTCAAGTGGAAAAATACATAAACATGAAAATAGATTACGTTAATGGGGAGGAGAATTGACATACAAAAGTAAATAAAATATGAATGCTGGAATATATGCACTAACTATAAACCTCTATTTGACCACACAAGGTGAGTCACTTAGGAGTTCATAGCTTGCGAGCACACAATATTCTGGCTGGCAGAAACGCAAGGGACTCCAACAATAACTGGCGAGGTCTTGTGATTGGCGAGGAGCCGGAGTGGAGTGTTGGTTGGCGGCCAATGAGGAAGCTGGATGGCCGCAAGTCGCTAGTTAGGCAGTTGAAGGGTTCGGCGCGTCGACCAGGTGCAGCAGGTGCTGGAGTGGGGGGGAGGAGGGAGTTGCTGGTACGTGTGGCTATCTTAATATGTACGTTTAGCCACTACAAAACGTATCTTGTATATTGATGAGGACGGAGTGAGTACGAAGAAATAGCAGGCTAAATCTCTGATAAGAGATTATCGTCACAACTCTCCCCCGAAGCCTGCTGTTTCGGGTGAATCATGTCCACTGGAGGTAGAGTGGGAGGTGGAGCTGCCTCTACCTCATGCACTCTGGAGAGGGCGTCAGCGATGATGTTATCAGGCCCCTTGATGTAGCAGATCTTTAAATTGAAGCCTTGAAGATATAAAGCCCATCGCAGCAGACGTTGGTTATTAAATTGGGCTTGATGTAAGAATCTCAGAGGGTTGTGGTCCGAATAGATGGTAGTGGACCTAGCACCGTGCAGATATGGTGCAAAGTGTTGTAAGCTCAGGACGATGGACAGGAGTTCCTTCTCTATAGTACTGTAGTTCTTCTGATGAGGCTTCAACTTGCAACTGTAGTAGCTGACAGGTAGAACCTCCTCGCCTCGCTGCTGCATTAAGACACTTCCGATGCCGGTACCACTGGCGTCGACATGGAGGATGAAAGGCTTCTTGATATCTGGTGAGGCGAGAATGGGATTAGAACAGAGGAGGAATTTGAGTTGTTCGAATGCAACGGTTTGCTCTCTGGTCCAATTATACCGTTGCTTGGGACTGGTTAAGGTGATTAATGGGGTTGCAACAGTGCTAAAATTCTTCACAAACCTACGGTAATAGGAAGCAAGACCAAGGAAGCGCAGGAGCTGCTTCCTGGTAGTAGGCTGTGGATACTGTTGGATTGCTTGAATGTGAATGTTTAACGGAGCCAGGCTGCCACTCCCTATAACATGACCCAGGTACCGCACTTTACCTTTCGCGAAGGTGGACTTGCCCAAATTGATGGTGAGGCCGGCTTTCAGGAGCTTGTAGAACAATCGTTGTAGCTGGAGCAGGTGTTCGCTCCAGGTGTTGGATGCTACCACGATGTCGTCCAAATAGGCATAGGTGTTTTCCAAGCCCTGGATGACGCGGTTGACAGCTCTCTGAAAGGTGGCTGGGGCATTGCAGAGTCCAAAGGGAAGGCGATTGTACCTGTAGAGACCAAACGGGGTTATAAAGGCGGACAGTACCTTAGCTCGCTCCGTTAAACTCACCTGGTAGTAGCCCTTTAGTAGGTCTACCTGAGACAGGTAGCGGGCATTACCAATGGCATCCAGAATGTCGTCTACCCTGGGTATTGGGTAGGCGTCCTTCACTGTGACCTGGTTCAACTTCCTATAATCCGTACACAGACGGATTTTGCCGTGAGGTTTGGGTACCAGGATGCATGGTGAGGCCCAGGGGGACTCACAGGGGGTAGCCAGTCCATGGTCCAAGAGATACTGTACCTCAGCCCGCATGACTTCCGTTTTGCTCGGGCTGATTCGGTAGAATGGTTGGCGAATCGGCTGGGTGTCAGGTAGCAGTTGGATGTCGTGCTGAGTTACAGTACACTCTTGGGGGTCATCTCGAAACAACTCTTGATATTCTCTGACGAGTTTGATTAGTGGAGCACTATTATCGTCCTGAAAATGATGTTGAAGGTTAGTAAGGATTTCCGAGTTAGAGAGCGCTGTCTCAGTGTCAGTGCTCTCGGAAGGAGAAGCAGGGAAGGTCTCACTGTGGCTGTATGGACCTGTAAATGAGGTGAAATTGGTTAACACAGTGGGAGGAACCCCATGGTAGGGCTTGAGTAAATTAATGTGGCACAGCTGGGTCTTCCGCCGCCTATCGGGGGTCTCGAGAACGTAGTTGAAGTTGTTCCGGCACTCCTTAACACGGTAGGGTCCTGAGAACCTGTTCTGTAAAGGAGAACCTGGGATAGGGAAATAGGCAAGCACTAAGTCTCCTGGTGTAAACTTCCTTACTTTACAGTGCTGGTCGTAACGAGTCTTCATCCTCTCCTGGGCTTTCTGTAGGTTGTTGCTGGCAAAGGAATGGACCCTCTCTAGAATGTGTCGGAGATTTTGAAGATACTGGGGCACACTCTGATGCTCACTGAAGGTGTCATCACGTAGAGAATCCTTGAAAGCCTTGAGAGGTGTACGGCACTTACGTCCGTAGAGCATCTCATAAGGAGATACTCCTAGTGACTCGTTGGGAAGACTTCTGAAAATACACATGATGAGATCAATTTGCCTATCCCAATCCTTTGAGGTCTCATTACAGAACTTTTTTAAGAGTGCCTTGATGGTTTGATGACTACGCTCGAGAGAACCCTGTGAAGCAGGATGATAGGGGCTGGACAGTACCTGTTTGATGTTGAACTCCTCCAGAGTCCGTTTGAAGAGATCACTGGTGAAGTTGGTACCACAGTCGCTCTGAATCTCCCTCGGAAATCCATACTGGGTGAAGATTTTCAGTAGATTCTTCACCACTGTAGCAGCTGTAATATTTTTTACTGGAACTGCTATCGGAAATCTGGTGGTAGGACACAGGATGGTTAAGATATATGCGTTGCCTGCACTGGTCCGAGGCAAAGGACCAACGCAGTCGATAATGAGCTTGTGGAACGGTTCCTCAGGCACCTGGATGGGTATCAGTGGTGCTCTGGGAATGGAAACGTTCGGTTTCCCGGCTAACTGACACACGTGGCATAATTTGACATAAGTTTTGACGTCGTTTACCATACCTGGCCAGTAGTAGTCTTGTCGAATTCCATGGTAAGTCTTGTTGAACCCATAGTGTGACAAAGCGCCGTGGGCCAGGTGTAGAATCGTGGGCCGCAGGCTGGTGGGAATCACTAGTTGTTCAACGTTTGCCCAATCGTCCTCGTCCTTCAGTTTACTGGGTCTATACCTGCGATAGAGTATTTCGTTCTCCATAAAGAACCCAGGAACACTGTCGGATTGGGTTTCAGCCTGAAAGAATAATGGTGTCAATGTAAGATCATCTCTCTGTAACTTACGGAACTCCACCGCGGTCAGGTTAGGGGGTAGTTTCGAAGGGTCCTGAGGGACAGCGGTAGCAGTAGAGTCGGCTGGCTGTGGACGTGCAGCTTGAGCACGGGTGGTCACCATAACAGGAGGAGAACCTTCATCACTCTCTTGAACCTTTACTGGGAAATGTTCAAAAATCGGGTTATCCACCACAGAGTTGCTTACCTTGGATATGTCCTTGACGATCAGGTTGTTTGGTTGTTGGTCTTCTGCCAAGTCGTTGCCCAGGAGAAGTTGCACTCCAGGCATGGGAAAAGGCTTTTCCCTGACGGCGACTTGGACTTCACCGGTCACGAAGGGACAATCCAGGTAAACTCGGGCAAGTGGATAAGGAGTTGTAGCAGTAAGGTCAGTGATGAACACAGTCTCTCCTGTGTAGGCGACGTTGGGCACAGCCGATTTCAAGACGATCGATTGTAGAGCCGCTGTGTCCCTTAGGATCTTAAGTCCGAAACGTCCCTCTGAATCTGAACCGTGGGTAGAGATAGTTCCTGGATATAGATGCTTGGTAAAGAGAGAGAGATCATTAGCATGAACACCAACATTCATTACAGGCTTACCGGACTTAGGGTGAGTAGTTTTAGACTTAGGGGGTTCGACGTTACCTTTAGATTGGGACTTACCACATTTGTCAATGGTGTGTCCATATAATCGACAATACCTGCAGTACAGTTGAGAGGTACCTTGATCTGGGCTCGCTTTCTCGTAACTGTACCAAGACTTCTTGCTGGTAGGATCTGGAGTCAGCCGGTGGATGAGGCTGTAAGTGTCAGCTGACTTCGCACACTTCACTAACTCCGTCTCTTCCTTGTCTGCTAAGTATAGGCGGACAGGAGGAGGTACACGTCTCAAAAATTCTTCAACCAGTATGAGGTTGACAAGTTCTGAAAAAGTAGAGACATGTGCTGCCTCCAGCCATTTCATGAAATATCTTTGTTTGGTGTTAGCAAATTCTAAGAAGGTGGTGGTACTTGCCTTGACGTAGTCACGAAACTTTCGTCGATAGCTTTCGGTGGAGAGAAGGTAGGCGTCCAACACAGCTTGTTTCAGGGTGGTGTAGTCGTTTTCCGAAGCCAAAGTGCTGAGTGTGACTGCTGCTCTACCTGTTAAATGTACTCTGAGAAGGGTAGCCCATTGGTCGTCAGGCCAATTAAGTTGAACAGCAAGGGTCTCAAAAGTGGTAAAGAACACATCAACCTCCGTTTCGAGGAACGGGGGCATTAACTTACTTGCATGGGAGATATTGAAACTGGGAGGAAGACTAGCTGCCGCTTGTTGGAGTTGAGCTTGGTGTGCAGCGTCCCTCGTGAGTTCTCGGTTACGACATTCTAGCATTGCTTCTGCCTGTCGTTTGTCGTGGTCGCGTTGTATCTCGAGTCGCTGTTTGTATAAGGCCAACTCACGTTCACTTTCTTCCTTCTTCAGGGCAGCTTCTTCCTTTCTGAGGGCAGCTTCGCGCGTTTGTTCTTCCTTTCTGATTGCAGCTGCTTCTTGTTGTTGCTGTAGCTCGATCTTGGCAAGTTCCAATTTGAGCTTTATCGCTCTCAAGTCATCTTTATCTGAAATAATGTACTGTTCATGAGTAGAAGAATCTATAATATCTTCCTCAGCAAGGTGATCCAGTATCATATTATTAATGGCAAATTTGTTGGCTCCATCAGGAACTTCTAAGTGATACTCATGTGCAAGAGTTAACAAATCGACCCTCTTAGCGTGACGTAAGGTCCCTATTTCACTTTCTGGATCTGCTTTGAAAACTTGTAAGCGGAACATGGTGAAAATATAGCAAAACAAAGGAGACGAATATAGTGAGAATATGGCGAGTGTCAGAAACAGGAAACGTGGCAACTGATACCTATCCTGTGGGGAATTATTAATAATTAAAGTTAATTCAAGATGGTAAATGAATAAGGTCGCAGGAAATCTTGTACCTGGTACTCACTATGGGAGGATAAAGGCAAGAAAATCCTACTAATTAGTGAAAACTAAGTTTAAAATACAAGTGAAACACTAAATGGCTTCAAAATAAATGAGGTAGTCCAAAAAATGTAGTCATACCTTGCCAAGTCACTATAGAACATAAGCAATGGTACCCACTGAAATTGAATATGGTATTTACAGAATTAGCGAACTTTGTGCTCAAAAGAAAGAACGCCAATTCCCTACCTTTTGGTAAATACCATCAGTCTGACCGACGAGTAGGGGTGCGAGTGTCAACTGGTGACGAGAACTATCGGCGAGGTCCCAATTCGCCAATAATAGTTCGTGCCACCAGGGTACCAGGGTACCTATGTGATAATCTGTCAAAAAGTGAGAAATATCTGGGGACAAAGATGTTAAACACGGAGGATAACACGGAAGGGGGAGACGACCAATTAAGAGTATGACTGCGGCCTACAGTCACCACGTAATCCAAAGTTGTCTCACTCTCACCATATGCTATTCCCGTAATGTACAATATACACAGCACCATATAAAATAAAGAATGATTAATGTGAATAATGGAAGCAAGGGAAATAAGAGCTAAGTATGCTTACCACAATTACCAATACCTGAGTGAAGCTCCCGACAGGCCCCCATTTATATGTGACGGTAACGAGTTGGAAATGGTGGTCGGCAGTCTTCCAACTAGCAGGTGTCAGTGCTGGGCCACATATAATATATAAAAAAAAGAAAAGGGAAAAAAAGAGAAAAAAAAAGAATGACTGCGTGATTGGTAATCTGTGGTAAGGTTGGAAATATAAGACAATAATAAAAAATGGATTTTAATAACAATAAAAAACACAAATTGAAACAAATGCAAAATCTTGGCTTAATGGTAAAAAATGTCAAGTGGAAAAAATATACATAAACATGAAAATAGATTACGTTAATGGGGAGGAGAATTGACATACAAAAGTAAATAAAATATGAATGCTGGAATATATGCACTAACTATAAACCTCTATTTGACCACACAAGGTGAGTCACTTAGGAGTTCATAGCTTGCGAGCACACAATATTCTGGCTGGCAGAAACGCAAGGGACTCCAACAATAACTGGCGAGGTCTTGTGATTGGCGAGGAGCCGGAGTGGAGTGTTGGTTGGCGGCCAATGAGGAAGCTGGATGGCCGCAAGTTGCTAGTTAGGCAGTTGAAGGGTTCGGCGCGTCGACCAGGTGCAGCAGGTGCTGGAGTGGGGGGGAGGAGGGAGTTGCTGGTACGTGTGGCTATCTTAATATGTACGTTTAGCCACTACAAAACGTATCTTGTATATTGATGAGGACGGAGTGAGTCACAGAAATAGCAGGCTAAATCTCTGATAAGAGATTATCGTCACAATATATATATATATATATATATATATATATATATATATATATATATATATATATATATACATATATATATATTATATATATATGTATATATATATATATATATATATATATATATATATATATATATATATATATATATATATATACATATATATATATATATATATATATATATATATATATATATATGTATATATTATATATATATATATATATATATATATATATATATATATATATATGTCGTACCTAGTAGCCAGAACTCACTTTTTGGCCAACTATGCAAGGCCCGATTTGCCTAATAAGCCAAGTTTTCCTGAATTAATATATTTTCTCTAATTTTTTTCTTATGAAATGATAAAGCTACCCATTTCATTATGTATGAGGTCAATTTTTTTTTATTGGAGTTAAAATTAACGTAGATATATGACCGAACCTAACCAACCCTACCTAACCTAACCTAACCTATCTTTATAGGTTAGGTTAGGTTATGTAGCCAAAAAAGTTAGGTTAGGATAGGTTAGGTAGGTTAGGTTCTCGTAAAGCATTAAGTCATGAAAACTTGGCTTATTAGGCAAATCGGGCCTTGCATAGTAGGCTGAGAAGTGCGTTCTGGCTACTAGGTACGACATATATATATTGTGACGGTGTTCCCCCCCCCCCCTTCTACTTTTCCCACGCCTGCTGTAAGAGTCATGTCCACTTTACCCGAGCGTTCTCTACGTTGCGGGCCTCAGTTTGACATATGTGGGAGAGTGTAGTGTTCTCACAGTGCCGAGAAATTTGTAAAATTAGAGTATTTTGGCCTGTGGTATAGGCCCTTTAGGAAGCCAATATGGCGCTGGCTCCTCTGTTCTCCCGCCTAAACTGTGTGACGTCAGTGACACCAGATTGGTCACCGTCAACGACGTGGCACTGGGAGCCAATGAAAACCTCCCTTGGCAAATATGACGTCACGAAGGCAGGGGGGTCCAGCCGTAGCGCAGTGCTGGCGCCAATCAGTCTCACACAGCACGTCAGCGAGGCAAGACGTGTGCCAGGGAATCCTGTCAAGTTGACGGATTACCCGAGCTCCGGTGGATATACGCGTCTCCTGTTGTCTGCACGCACTCTGAGAGGTCTTCCTTCATTCCATGTGTGGACCAAAGAAGGAACTGACGGAATATTGAGCAACAAGTGCTCCGGGACAGGTGCGTTGCAAGAAGTGGTCTGGGCAGTGACGTATGTGACGTCTGTGGCAGTTCACCCGTTTAGGAGACAGCGTAGTGGCTGGGCCATTCCACCGTGAGGGAACCTGGTTGACCGACTCGTCAACTAGGTTGGATATGTGAACGACGGTCCTGTCAGTTTGACAGTAGTACGCCGATCCCGTGGAACCTTACGAGTCACCCGTTGTATGCAAGTACGCCAAGAAGTCGTCCTTCATTCCATGTGTGTGGACCGACGAGGGAATTGACAGAATATTGAGCTTCAAGTGCTCTGGAATCGGGTGCTGTGCAGGTGGAGTTTAAGCAGTATCGTCTGGGACGTCTGATAGCTTCACAGTGACATCGTAATGGCGGGGCCATTCCACTGGGAGAGCAGTGAAAGAAGATACTAATTGGGAATCCGTAAAACTGCCGCCGAGACGTAGGCTGGCACCCATAATTGAGAGGGAAGTTGACGGCCAGGAGACCGACTCCAACCCTACTGGACGTGGAGGAGGAGCACGGACCTGCGGAGGACAGAACGCGGCGAGACGCGATAATCCTGGGACTTTGGCTTGGGTTTCTGGAGGGTACACGAGGCGAGAGCCTGGACCAGGAGCTACAACTCAACTCTCATCGAAGGATAGGTGAAGTAGGTGATTATAGTTACCCTCCCAATTCCCCTTTAGTCAGCTATATATATTTAGCCAGAGTATCTTTCATGTAGTGAGCAAGTCTCACCTGGATCTATGTCACAGTAGGCACAGTAGTGTGGAGTGAGGCTATACAGAGCACTCACAGTATTCATTTATACATATATATGTGGTGTGTGCAAGCACCTGGATTTACTAAAGATTTGCTGTGACGATAATTTATTTCATGTGACTTTACCATGATGATTTAGAGAGAGAATATATATGTATATACTAGTGAACCAGTTATTGGTGTTAGGCTATGTGCCCAGTATTTGTATGATTACTATTATTGATATCTATGATTTATGTATATATATGTATATGCCTGTGTATGGAATAATTTTACATGTGTGAAGTGATTAATTGGGATATCGCCTTTGAGAGGAATTATTGAATCTAAGAACAGTACCGTGATTAAGTGCATTCATTGTAATTATTATCAAGTACAGTGCAGTTCTCTAGTACAGTGAAATATCACGTTAAGTGCTGTAGGAATGAGTTATTGATCGTGAGACCAGTATGGTGGTTTATTGTGTTCTATCGAAATTATAGATATGTGGATGATATATAGTGATTCATGAGAATTTAAAGAAACAGGGCGCGTGACGCCAGGAAAACAAGCAATAAACATTCTCACTGCTAGCAGGGCGCGGCCCAGCTGATTTTTGACGTTTGACGTGGGGGTGGAAGTGTGTTGCCATATCGGTGTGCCCCAAATTATCTGTAAGGAGAGAGCGGCTGCTGCACTTGTACTTGTGTGTTTATTGATATATGAATATCTCTATGTTTTAAGTAAAATACCAAAAGACCTTGGTGTTTGTATCATCCTCTCCATAAATCTTGTGACTACAGAATACTTGAAAGAAGACAGAGTGACAGGAATAATTACTTGCCTGATACCAGATTTATTGAGCGTGCTCTTGCCACAGTTACCACAATTACGCAACACCACTGTAGTGTTACTGGACACAAGAACACCAGTTGGCGACCTTGTAAGTAGTTTAAGAGTCCTTGCCGGGGCGGGCACACAGTTGAAGGAACAACTGTGTCTCCACTCATTCCTTGACCAGAGGCCGGTTGGGGGATCGACTGGGGTACTCCCGGGCGTACAGTGGCGCCGCGAGGATAGAGTGAAGACCCGCAGGACTACGGTGAGT
>WNGS01153380.1:0-18396 GCA_020271785.1 Procambarus virginalis
AAAAAAAAAAATCTGGTCCTGGACCTGGACAGTAGTTTGGTCCTGAACAGCAGTCTGGTCCTGGACCTGGACAGTAGTCTGGACCTAGTCACTGACCTGGTTCTTGATCTGGTCAGTGGTCTGGTCCTGCATCTGGTCAGTGGCTTGTCCTGAGTGACCAAGGTCCTGAGTGACCAAGACCTGACTTGGTCCTGAGTCTATCCTGGTTACTGGTCTTGTAATGTAAATAGTTTATGGCCTGGTTCTGGACCTGGTTCAGGACCTGGTGAGTGGCCTGGTTCTGGACCTGGTAAATGGCCAGGTTCTAGACCTGGTGAGTGGCCTGGTTCTGGACCTGGTAAATGGCCAGGTTCTAGACCTGGTGAGTGGCCTGGTCTTGGACCTGGTGAGTGGCCTGGTTCTGGACCTGGCCACTAGCCTGGTTCTGGACCTGGTGAGTGGCCTGGTTCTGGACCTGGTCACTAGCCTGGTTCTGGACCTGGTTAGTGGCCTGGTTCTGGACCTGGTCAGTGGCCTGGTTCTGGACCTGGTCACTAGCCTGGTTCTGGACCTGGTCAGTGGCCTGGTTCTGGACCTGGACAATAGTCTGGTTCTGGATCTGGACAGTGGTCTGGACCTGGACAGTGGTCTGATCCTGGTCAGTAGTCTGGTCCTGGACCTGGTCACTGACCTGGTCAGTGGTCTGGTCCTGGACCTGGACAGTAGCCTGGTCCTAGACCTGGTAAGTGGTCTGGTCCTGGACCTGGACAATAGTCTGGTTCTGGATCAGGACAGTGGTCTGGTTCTGGACCTGGTCAGGGTCTGGTCCTGGTAAGTAGTTTGGTCCTGGACCTGGACAATAATCTGGTCCTGGACCTGGACAGTAGTTTGGTCCTGAACAGCAGTCTGGTCCTGGACCTGGACAGTAGTCTGGACCTAGTCACTGACCTGGTTCTTGATCTGGTCAGTGGTCTGGTCCTGCATCTGGTCAGTGGCTTGGTCCTGAAAATAGTCTATTACCTGGTTACTGGTCTTGTAATGTAAATAGTTTATGGCCTGGTTCTGGACCTGGTTCAGGACCTGGTGAGTGGCCTGGTTCTGGACCTGGTTCTGGACCTGGTAAATGGCCAGGTTCTAGACCTGGTGAGTGGCCTGGTTCTGGACCTGGTAAATGGCCAGGTTCTAGACCTGGTGAGTGGCCTGGTCTTGGACCTGGTGAGTGGCCTGGTTCTGGACCTGGCCACTAGCCTGGTTCTGGACCTGGTGAGTGGCCTGGTTCTGGACCTGGTCACTAGCCTGGTTCTGGACCTGGTCAGTGGCCTGGTTCTGGACCTGGTCAGTGGCCTGGTTCTGGACCTGGTCACTAGCCTGGTTCTGGACCTGGTCAGTGGCCTGGTTCTGGACCTGGTCAGTGGCCTGGTTCTGGACCTGGTCAGTGGCCTGGTTCTGGACCTGGTCAGTGGCCTGGTTCTGGACCTGGTCAGTGGCCTGGTTCTGGACCTGGTCAGTGGCCTGGTTCTGGACCTGGTCACTGGCCTGGTTCTGGACCTGGTCACTGGCCTGGTTCTGGACCTGGTCACTGGCCTTGTTGTGGGCCTGGTCAGTGTCCGGGTTGTAGGCCTTGTCAGTGCTATGGTCCTGGACCTGGTCATTGTCCTGGTTGCGCACCTTTTCAGTCGTCTGGTTGTGGATCTGTTCACTGGCCTTGTTGTGGGCCTTGTCAGTGGTCTGGTCCTGGATCTGGTCAATGGTCTGAAGCGTGGAGAGCACGTGTACTTGAGCCTTGCTCTCTGCTGGCGTGAAGACACTGTGGGGCTGGTGGGTGGACTTGCTCACTGCCAGCCCCCACAGTCGCTGGTAGAGACGCAAGCAGGTCGCGTCCACCACCCGCGGGTCCACCTCCTCTGGCGCCACTGGACCTGTTCATGTCCCTACAGTTATTTAAGTGGCAACACTCTTTTTAACAATATACATCACATAACAGGGAGTCAAGAGGTGTTTAGTTTTGTTGTTGATATTTGTGGCGTTGTGTTAATTAGCCTTAATGTGCCGGTGTGTGTACTAACTTACTCTGTCTGCTGGATCAGGCTTCAGCTGTTGGATTACTCTGTTTCCAGATATCAGTAAACTAATACAATTACTCCTGACCTGCATATCTCTTATTAAGCCTGCATCCATAAATCTGTCTGTTCAAGGCTGGACGCTAGATGCTTTAGGCTAGTTCACTCAAGATTGCAGAATGAGAGCAAAGGGGTAGGTAACCAACACCTGTGGGGTCGGGGTTGCCCAGCGCTGTTATTAAAAAAAGGTCGGTTGCCATGGAAACCCACCACAAAATTTGTGGATTTTGAATAACAGAGTACATAGAATTTTTGCTCTTTTTCTCTCGAATGTCTGGCTGTTGAAGGATGGAGACCAGATGTTTGGGCCGAGTCTCACTCAAATTTGCACCGTCACTGCTGTTGGTGCATATCCAACATGGACTGGCCGGGATTACCGTACTTCATGAGAAAACAGCCTGTCATAGACAAATACTAAATCCACATACAATGATTTTGGCATTGATAAACTGCTACCATCTGGCTAAATACTTTGAATAGAAAAATCTCCACAAGTCCAACCTCTAGGCCTCTGGCACCCAAGGTCCAGCCTCCAGGCCTCTGGCACCCAAGGTCCAGCCTCCAGGCCTCTGGCACCCAAGGTCCAGCCTCCAGGCCTCTGGCACCCAAGGTCCAGCCTACAGGCTCCTGGCACCCATGGTCCAGCTTCCAGGCCTCGGGCACCCAAGGTCCAGCCTCCAGGCCCCTGGCACCCCAAGACGAGCCTCCAGGCTCCTGGCACCAGAGGTCCAGCATCCAGGCCCCTGGCACCCAAGGTCCAGCCTACAGGCCCCTGGTACCCCAGGACCAGCCTCAAGGCCCCTGGCACCCAAGGTCCAGCCTCCAGGCTCCTGGCACCCAAAGACGAGCCTCCAGGCTCCTGGCACCAGAGGTCCAGCCTCCAGGCCCCTGGCACCAGAGGTCCAGCCTCCAGGCCCCTGGCACCCAAGGTCTAGCCACCAGGCCTAGGACACCAGAGGTCCAGCCTCCAGGCCCCTGGCACCAAAGGTCAACCCTTCAGGCCCCTGGCACCCAAGGCCCAGCTTCCAGGCCCCTGGCACCAGAGGTCCAGCCTTCAGGCTCCTGGCACAAGAGGTCCAGCCTCCAGGCCCCTGGCACCAGAGGTCCAGCCTCCAGGCCCCTGGCACCCAAGGTCCAGCTTCCAGGCCCCTGGCACCCTAGGTCCAGCCTCCAGGCCCCTGGCACCCAAGGTCCAGCTTTCAGGCCCCTGGAACCCAAGGACCAGCTTCCAGGCCCCTAGCACCAGACGACAAGACTCCAGGCCCCTGGCACCCAAGGTCCAGCTTCCAAGCCCCTGGCACCAGAGTGCCAGCCTCCAGGCCCCTGGCACCCAAGGTCCAGCCTCCAGGCCCCTGGCACCAGATGTCCAGCCTCCAGGCTCTACCACCCAAGGTCCAGCGTCCAGGCCCCTATAGCACCCAAGGCCCAGCCTCAAGGCCCCTAACACCCAAGGTCCAGCCTCCAGGCCCCTGGCACCCAAGGTCCAGCCTCCAGGCCCCTGGCACCCAAGGTCCAGCCTCCAGGCCCCTGGCACCCAAGGTCCAGCCTGCAGGCCTCTGGCACCCAAGGTCCAGCTTCCAGCCCCTGGCACCCAAGGTCCAGCTTCCAGGCCCCTGGCACCCAACGTCCAGCCTTCAGGCCCCTGGCACTCATGGTCTAGCCTGCAGGCCTTTGGCACCTAAGGTCCACTCAGGCCCCTGGCACCCAAGGTCCAGCGTCCAGGTCCCTGGCACCAGAAGGCTAGCTTCCAGGCCCCTGCGCCCAAGGTCCAGTATCCAGGCCCCAGGCACCCAAGGTCCAGCCTCCAGGCCACTGGCACCAGAAGTCTAGCTTCCAAGCCCCTGGCACCCAAGGTCCAGTCTAAAGGCCCCTGGCACTCATGGTCCAGCCTCCAGGACCCTGGCACCCAATGTCCGGCCTCCAGGCCCCTGGCACCAGAAGTTTAGCCTCCAGGCCTCTGGCACCCAAGGTCCTGCCTCGAGGCCCCTGGCACCAGAGGTCCAGCCTCCAGGCTCCTAGCACCCAAGGTCCAGTCTCCAGGTCCCTGGCATACAAGGTCCAGCCTCCAGGCCCCTGGCACCCAAGGTCCAGTCTCCAGGCCCCTGGCACCAGATGTCCAGCCTCCAGGCCTCTGGCATCCAAGGTCGAGTTTCTAGGCCCCTGGCACTCAAGGGCCAGTCGCCAGGCCCCTGGCACACAAGGTCCAGCCTTCAGGCCCCTGGCACCAGAAGTCTAGCTTCCAGCCTCCTGGCACCCAAGGTCCAGTATCCAGGTCCCTGGCACCCAAGGTCCAGTATCCAGGTCTCTGGCAGCCAAGGTTCAGCCTTCAGAACCCTGACACTCAAGGTTCCGCCTTGAGGCTCCTGGCACCAGAGGTCCAACCTCCAGGCGCCTGGCACCCAAGGTCCAGCCTCCAGGCTCTAGCACCCAAGGTACTGCCTCCAGGCCACTAACCCCCAAGGTCCCTCCTCCAGGCCCCCCTGGCACCCAAGATCCAGCCTCCAGGCACCTGCCACCAGAGGTCCAGCCTCCAGGCCCCTGGCACTTAAGGTCCAGCCTCCAGGCCCCTGGCACCCAAGGTCCAGCCTCCAGGCACCTGCCACCAGAGGTCCAGCCTACAGGTCCCTGGCACCTAAGGTCCAGCCACCCAAGGTCGAGCCTCCAGGCCTCTGGCACCAGAGGTCCAGCCTCCAGGGCCTTGGAACCCAAAGCCCAGCCTCCAGGCCCCTGGCACCCAAGGTCCAGCTTCCAGGCCCCTGGCACCAGAGTGCCAGCCTCCAGGCCCCTGGCACTCAAGGTCCAGCCTCCAGGCCCCTGGCACTCAAGGTCCAGCCTCCAGGCCCCTGGCACCAGATGTCCAGCTTCCAGGCCCCTGGCATCCAAGGTCGAGTTTCCAGGCCCCTGGCTTTCAAGGGCCAGTCGCCAGGACCCTGGCACCCTAGGTCCAGCCTCCAGGCCCCTGGTACCAGATGTCTAGCCTCCAGACCCTTGGCACCCAAAGTCCAGCCTCCAGGCCCCTGGCATCCAAGGTCGAGCCTCTAGGCCTCTGGCATCCAAGGTCGAGCCTCTAGGCCCCTGGCACCAGAGGTCCAGCCTACAGGTCCCTGGCACCCAAGGTCCAGCCACCCAAAGTCCAGCCTCCAGGCCTCTGGCACCAGAGGTCCAGCCTCCAGGGCCTTGGAACTTAAAGCCCAGCCTCCAGGCCCTTGGCACCCAAGGTCCAGCCTCCAGGCCCCTGGCACCAGAGGTCCAGCCTCCAGGCCAATGAACCCAAGGTTCAGTCTCCAGGCCCTTGGCAACCAAGATCCAACCTCCAGGCCCCTGGCACTCAAGGTCCAGCCTGCAGGCCTCTGGCACCCAAGGTCCAGCTTCCAGGCCCCTGGCACCCAAGGTCCAGCTTCCAGGCCCCTGGCACCCAACGTCCAGCCTTCAGGCCCCTGGCACTCATGGTCCAGCCTGCAGGCCTTTGGCACCTAAGGTCCAGCCTCCAGGCCCCTGGCACCCAAGGTTCAGCGTCCAGGTCCCTGGCACCAGAAGGCTAGCTTTCAGGCCCCTGCGCCCTAGGTCCAGTATCCAGGCACCTGGCACTCATGGTCCAGCCTCCAGGACCCTGGCACCCAATGTCCGGCCTCCATGCCCCTGGCACCAGAGGTCCAGCCTCCAGGCTCCTAGCACGCAAGGTCCAGTCTCCAGGTCCCTGGCATACAAGGTCCAGCCTCCAGGCCCCTGGCACCCAAGGTCCAGCCTCCAGGCCCCTGGCACCAGATGTCCAGCCTCCAGGCCTCTGGCATCCAAGGTCGAGTTTCCAGGCTCCTGGCACTCAAGGGCCAGTCGCCAGGCCCCTGGCACACAAGGTCCAGCCTTCAGGCCCCTGGCACCAGAAGTCTAGCTTCCAGGCTCCTGGCACCAAAGGTCCAGTATCCAGGTCCCTGGCACCCAAGGTCCAGTATCCAGGTCCCTGGCAGGCAAGGTTCAGCCTTCAGAACCCTGACACTCAAGGTTCCGCCTCGAGGCCCCTGGCACCAGAAGTCCAACCTCCAGGACCCTGGCACCCAAGATCCAGCCTCCAGGCACCTGCCACCAGAGGTCCAGCCTCCAGGCCCCTGGCACCCAAGGTCCAGCTTCCAGGCCCCTGGCCCCAGATGTCCAGCTTCCAGGCCCCTGGCATCCAAGGTCGAGTTTCCAGGCCCCTGGCACTCAAGGGCCAGTCGCCAGGCCCTTGGCACCCTAGGTCCAACCTCCAGGCCCCTGGTACCAGATGTCTAGCCTCCAGGCCCCTGGTACCAGATGTCTAGCCTCCAGGCCCCTGGTACCAGATGTCTAGTCTCCAGGCCCCTGGCACTGGCTTCTGTGTTGTTTGTTAACAAATCGATGATTTCTGTGTTGTTTGTTAACAAACAACACAGAAATCATCGATAGATACAGTGACAACAGGCGGCTTGACATCTGCGAGGCACTACACATCAAGAAGTCAACACCAGCAATCAACAGCCAATTAACGTACAACTATATTCTACCCACTTCAAGACTCCGCTCCAATATAGAAACAGTTCTATTGGGACCCGACTTCTACTTCTACAAATCTATACCCCGTTTTCCATGTTCTGTGTTTCACCCCACTAATGTATTACATCACCTCACCCAAATGCAGGTATAAGAGCCAATGTTTGTTTCATAAAGCATAAGTTGTGTAGATAAACTAAAAGTCTTTGAAAATGTAATAAGTTTTACGAAACGCGCTCAAGTGTCGCGTCAGACTAGAAATAAAGAATGAATTTTGGAGAATGGATTTATAATTTACCGTCATCAGTAAAAAGAAACATAAGGAAAATTGAGAAAATTCGTGTTAGAATTATTAATCTTACTTTTTCGGTCATATTTAATAACATATATATATATATATATATATATATATATATATATATATATATATATATATATATATATATATATATATATATATTTTGTTAGTTTAGGTTAGGTTATGCTAGAACGGATGGGGACCATTCAGGTTTTGTTTGCATTTGTGTTCCTCACGTGTGCCCCAAATAATGAGGTGATTTGATAAAATACTATGCCCAAGATTACCATCAGAGTGCCGGCGGGCTGATGAGCAAATAACCTCGGCTACCATCAGCTTTTGTCCGTTCGTGATGGTCGAGTGGATTTGGTGCCCTGTACACCAGTTGCAATGTGCTCCTGGCAGTATGGGTTCGAGTCACTTATGGGGTGTGTTTTTACAGTTGCATGTATGCCTGGGGACCATTCAGGCTTGTTCGCATATATATATATATATATATATATATATATATATATATATATATATATATATATATATATATATATATATATATATATTTATATATAACTGAAAACTCACACCCCAGAAGTGACTCTGGTACATACCAGTAACGTTGCTCCTGGCAGTATGGGTTCGAGTCACTTCTGGGGTGTGAGTTTTCAGTTGTATCTAGTCCTGGGGACCATTCAGGCTTGTTTGCATATTTATATATGTGCATCACTCAGCTTGGCCTGTTAAGTTAAGTTAAACTTAACAGTTAAACAGCTGGGACCATGCTACTGATCCTGTAACCTCACACTGCGGGTCTTTGCTCCCCCCAATAGGGTATCATATACCGCCCACAGGGAGCTCTCCAAGTCATGCCTCAAGACCGGTCACCAATATTTGCTCTTGGACCCAAGGGGAGAGGAGAAGGCCCAGCACACACCGCTTAAGCTCAATCCTGTAATGTATGACTCCCCCACCAAGCCTGCCCACCTGTGCATGAAAAGTTTTGCCGGACTTCCGGTCGTAACCTCAATTCCACCTGTTCCTTTCCGGTCGCCAGCTGGGTAATTTTCTCTGCGTCCCAGCAACGCAATGGGTTCGACTATGATATCGTATCTTCAGCCCAGGACTTCTTTCTATGTAATGCCAGTACCTGTATTCAAATATAATATCGTGTTGCCAACCCAGGGTCTCTTTCTATGTAATGCCTGTACCAGTGTAGTATAATCATATATCATTTACCCACAATGCTCAATGAGATGGAGGTGACACCAAAAGCAATAATAAAATAATAGTTTACTCAAAAGCAAACTACAGACACATGATATATATATATATATATATATATATATATATATATATATATATATATATATATATATATATATATATATATATATATATATATATTCATATGGCAATGATAATTTGGCACATGCAGTTAGTTAGTTCTGAGCAGAAGAGGTACCTCTGAAGAAAGAAGTAATTGTGAGTTTCCTGTGGGTAAGAGTGTTACCTGTGAGCGGATGAATGGAGACAAACGACTCACTCATCCAGAGGTGAGTGAGTCATCTGTGAGTAAGCGAGATACCTGTAATGAACGAGACGATGGAGCTGAAGATTAAGGTGTTGAGGATGCCGATGGCGCCGGTGTAGCAGTAGGATATATCATATATGCTGTGGCCGGAGCTCCTGTGGACAGTTACACATACTACAACTCTTACGCCAGTTACTGTCCTCTCTGCGGGCAGTCACTGTCACTCAGTGACAGTGACAATCACTCAGTGACGGTGTATCACTACTACTACTCAGTAGTAGTGATACACCGTCAGTCACTACTCAGTCACTGTCACTGAGTGACAGTTGACAGTTGATCTCTATCAACGTTGCTGTGTAAAATGGCAACGACTTTGTGTAAAATGGCAGGTAAGCTGTATCCCAACACGCTACTTTAGAGGCATGACAACTATTGCAACAAGTATAAATGTTATGACAAGTAAATATTGGCATAACATAAGAATAAAGGAAGCTATACATAAACGACATAAACACAAGACTAAGCACCAACATTTACAGATTTACAGACGACACAAAACTTGGACGAGAAATAAACTCGGAAGAAACTAAATTACCCAAAGTCTACTGAGATAAGCTTTTAAGCTTGGACGAAAGAGTGGCAGATGCAGTTTAATGCCGATAGATAGTAATGATACTTTTTCAATATATCAGCTGGACAATGAAATATTTGCAAAATCAGAATGCAAAAATGATAACGGAATCATGATTGGTAGAGATTATGGGACGAATAATTAATGTATGAATATACAAAATAAAATAAATATGATACTGAGATTTATTTCGAAAAGTTTTAACAATTAGACAGTAATCATTCTGAGCGCTTTACTCTAGGAGGTCGGCCCCACTCCCAGCCTGGTCTCTTATACAGGGAAGAGACGGATGGCCTCCTTCAGTAAAGTGACGAACAAACCAGCCGGTCGTACCGATAGTGAGAGGGCATCTTCCATCAACACTTCCCGTGCGGGAGGTGGTAGCTGATTACCCTTGTCGAGCTTCGTGCGCTCTGGTACTAAGCTTTAGGTACCATGATCTACCGGATAAAAGTACGCTTTAGAGGGGACCAGAACTTTACCCGGTCAGAGATCCTCGACTCGATCTCCACCAAAACCACCACTGCACCACTGGATGTGATCGACGATGGAGGACCAATAACTGTTGTTCAGCAGTGCCGCAGTCTTACAGGGGTGTGTTCAACTCTACCACTCTCACCGCCCTCGAGGAGGGCCATCTGATCCTCACCTCACCTCACCTCATCAGTACCTTCCAGCCAGGACTGTGTTCGTCCGCAGAGTGAGCACCCTAATCTTTGAGAAAGCAGTCACCGACGTCGTCGCCAGCATCAACGACCAAAACTCATCATTGACTGCTATCACTGTCAAGTTCATCACTGTAACTGACAGCCACCTCACCACCATGAACGTTACCGTCAAGATATCGGAAGAAGCTTCCTTTGCTGCCGACTACGGATTTCCCTGCTTTGGTATCGTCGGCACGCCCCACCAAGGAACAAATAGTAAGGAACGTTACTATCGACCAAGTCAATGTTGTATGTGCAACAGCTATCGCACTTCACGAAGAACTGCACTCTCCTGGACCAAAGGTGCAGAAAGTTTGCCGGGATCCACCACTTCAGGGACTGCACCAACGACTGTGTTTGCTGTCTTGTCTGTGATGTAAATCACACCGCCGTCTCCGCCGAGTGCCTTACATGACAAGCTGAACTCACGAAGATATCCGACGTCAGGAAAGCCTCCACAACGCCAACAACTTTCAACGTTCAAGCCGCCATGTTCCCAGAGCTTCTGGGAGGCGGAGGAGCTACCGCGCAACCTGCAAGCCAATGGAGCCCCCAGCTCCCAGACTGCTGGTCACTCACCGAACCAGCAGCCGCCACCATTGCACTCTGGCCAGGCACCAAGCCAACCTTCACAACAGATGCTTGCTTCCAATACCGTTAACAGTACTGTTTACGCACTCACACATCTGGTTGACTTGATAAGGAGCCCAAAACTACAAGGAATTCGTACGAATTCTGAATATACTATATGATGCAAATGGCCTCCTAACGTTTACTGTTCCCGAGGACCTCCTCACGACTTCAACGTCAACTGCTATTATCACTTCAGCTTCTGACATCACCGTCTCTCTCCAGCTGCACTCGTAGATCTCTTATCTGCTGACCCCAGCCCTCAGCAGCTCAGCAGCCAGGCCACTAGTCTACTGAATCAACAGTTTTACCTCCTGAAGAGTCTGTTCCAGATCCTCCTACACCGGCTTCTACACTTGAAGACTCAACTCAACTGGCAGATGTTACTGCAACTTCTCAACCTGCGCCTTCTGCTCCTGAGGCCACCGGGTCCCTGCACCTATCGTCTAATGAAGATTCTACAGAAACTGTCACCACTGCGCCTACCACTACTGCTTCAGGCACTCCTGATGATGATGATGAATCAACAGATGTCTACCTTGTAGGAACTTCAAGCAAAGCTTCCGATTATGAAGATTGCTGACCTTCAACAGATAATAGCAAATTATCACAAAACTAATTATCTGGAACAGATACAACTAAATATAAGATCTGGCAACAAAAGTGATGCACCCCTCTCTGTTGAGGAGATCTTCAGATACTACGACATTGATACTCTCAGCCTACACCTCACTGATCCAG
Organism: Procambarus virginalis; assembly: GCA_020271785.1. Taxonomy (NCBI): domain Eukaryota; kingdom Metazoa; phylum Arthropoda; class Malacostraca; order Decapoda; family Cambaridae; genus Procambarus; species Procambarus virginalis. The sequence continues at coordinate 11,135 of WNGS01153380.1, forward strand.
AATACTTCGAGCTCCACCCGTAACAACACCTTCGAACCAGACTATATTTTTACGCACAACAAGAAAAAGCAAGACAGCACCGAGAAGCATCCAAAGAAAAACTAGAACTAAGAATGAAGAGACAGTGTTCAAGAGAGAAGAAAGAAGAACAATCAAGAATAAAGACACCACCAGAAGACAGAATGTCACCACCTAGAAAACAGAAGCACTGCCACTGCAGCCCTTTCCTGACCCGACTTAACGCCTAGCCAGTTGTGCGGTTGTTCTACTTACAAATTACGTCAGAATTTGGCCGTTTACCCATATGGCCGAAAATGGACGTAATTTGAAAATGAAAAAACTAAAATTTAGTTTTTTTTCCAAAACGTTAAGTTAAGGGTCCTCTGGTAGGTTAGGGGGGCAGGAAATTCTGCTAAAGATTCAAAACGTCATGAAAAACGTAAATAGAAAGTTTCCTCTCCTAACCTAACAGAGTAAGCCGGAGGACTCAAACATAATACGGGACAGTACATCACTTTCATGAGCCGATTTCATTTCAAATTACGTCCATTATTGGTCATAGTGCGCATACGGGCGAAAATCGACGTTATTTTTAAGAGGATGGGTTGATCGATTATCGACATGCAGCTGGGTTTAGCCCTGGCTCTTTTTCTACAACTCCAGTGCTTCCTCTCACTGACTTCTTGTCAGCTGTCCCCACTTCAAGCTCGCCCATTGAGTATCTGTACTTGTACTTGTACGTCTAATATTGGGAAACTTACCAGTCCTGTAGTGCTTGAATAAAGGTACAGGAAGGTGGTTTTAATACAATTACACATGTATTAGGTCTCTCATTCACCTTCACATCTATAATGATATAATATAATTCAGCTTTACATTGCCCTTGTCAGGCCCCATTTACATTATGCAGTTCAGTTTCAGTTTCCATACTATAGAATGGACATAAGTTCACTTGAAAGCATATACAGAAGGATGACAATGATTAGAACATAAGAATCAAGGCAACTATACAAAGCCTATTGGCCCATACGTGGCAGCTCCTATTTATATCCACCCGAACTCATTAATATATAAGTCTAACCTACGTTTAAAACAATCAAGTGATCCTACGTCTGTTATGTTACCCGGTAATTGGTTCTACAAATCAACAACCCAATTACCGAAACAGTATTTACCCAGGTCTTTCCTAAATCTAAACTTATCAAATTTATATCTATTGTTTCGTGTTCTATTATTAGCTGATATATTGAATGCCTTATTAAATTGTTATTTACTATTATAATAATATTATATATTATTATAATATAATAATTATTATATAATATTGCAATATTAATATTTTAAAAATAATAATGATATTATTATTATAATATTTGAGTTGTGTGTTGTTATCCGGGAGTATCCGGAGTATGGTCGTATGGTCGACCATACTCCGGGAGTATCCGGAGTATGGTCGAGGGAGGGGGAAGTCGTACCGCGCGCGCTCCGTTAAAATCGTGACATTAACCGGGATTTCTTAGGACCACAGCCTTGGATTACCGATTACAGGCATAACAAGTGTATAGTGACCCGCTGGAAAATTTGAAAACAGTCATTATCAACGGAACTTTGTGTTAAATAGATAATAAACGGGAGACCACGTGTGGGCCAGTGCATGAGGCTTTGTGTACGTGCGTGTATGAGGAAAAAAAATAGTGAACGGTGATTCGTGGAACAGTGAAGTGGAACGGGTACCACAACAACATATAAGTTGGAAGTGAAGGAAAATCGTGCATAGAATATTATAAATATAGAATGTTAGAAATATAAAATAGTGGCAAGAGGCGGCATCAGTAGGCTGTTTCAACAAGCCACGCGAGGCCTACCCCAGGGCACGTCCCACAGGGATAAAATACGGAAATCATATAGTGTACTATGGAAATGTGAATCTAATAATTAGCAATAAAGTGAGTGAATACCATTGCAAGCCGGAAATTAGGTGGAAAATCCCTTGTAAGAATACAAGCAAAGAATAAATCAGTGTTATAAATCGAGTAGCTGGAAACTGGTGACATCAACCTGGGACGACAAGAGGTCACCTGTACCGCACCGGGGACCAGCTTCGCTACCCTACGCTAAGTACCTGCCATAAAGTTTGAACAAAATAACATACATAATATTACAATATACGGTACATATAGTATTATAAATATTAAATATATAAAAATATACATATAACTTTATAAAGAGTTAGAAGGACTGACATCAACAAGTGATCCACACAGTAAACCACAAATACAACAATACATCAGACAATGGAGAGGTGTGGCGAGTGCTCGGGAGTACTGGGAAAACGTAATGTAGGCGTAACGTGTTGCATCTGTAACATGAGATTTCACCTGGGCTGTACAGAAGTATCTCCAGGATGCACAAAAAGGCAAGGAATTTACTGGGTCTGCAAAGATGACAGATTAATGTTAGAGAACATAACTAAACTGATGAAAAACATTCCCGAGTCACAGAGATTACCATTCACAGACAAGCTACCAGTGATATATGCAGACTGGGAAAAGACAACATTGGTTAACGACCAAAACCCAGGAACAGATAGTTTAGAGAACCGCAGCAGTAATGTGGAGGAAGAGGGTATTGTAGTACATAATAGCAGCAATATTGCAGAGTCAGGTAATATAAACGATGTGAGCAACAGTGAGACAGAGTGCATAAATGAAGGAATTGGGACGAAAAGCGGAGATGGCTCCAATAAAGAGGTAGACAAGACAGACACAGATATAAATACCTTGAAAAACGCAAAACCGGAACACATTTGCAAATTCTACGCTAAAGGAATATGCAAATATGGAAAATTAGGAACAAAATGCCATTTTCTGCATCCTCGAAAATGCAGGAACATGTTGGCGAGGGGTACATGCCGTTTTGGAACAGGGTGTAGATACTTCCACCCCAAATTATGTCAATTTTCAATTAGGGACAAAAAATGCTACAATCTTCAGTGTCCGGAATTCCACGTGAGAGGTACACAACGTTATAGACGGGAAAATCAGTATGACACTACTGGCAATTTTTTAGAGGAAGGCAGAAACAGAGCAGAAAATATAAGAGAGAGGAACAGTCAGATGGAACCACCACAGGATTACAGAGGGGAAGGGAGATACCCACAAGTCTGGAATACACATTACCAACAAACACACAGGTACTACACCACACAACACTCGCCCCACTACCGAAACTGGACGAATCACTTCGAAAACAACACACCCTGGACGCAAACACAGTGGCCCCTTACCAGAGCCTCAGATATTAACACCAAGTAAGGCATCCAGCACTTCCACTACCACGATAACATCATTTATATTTGCCAACATTCAAGGTATAAAAACACGCAAATCCAACAAAGTTCACTTTATAGATGGTCTCCTTCATGAGGCAAATGCAGTGTTTGCAGCCCTAACAGAAACCCACACAAAGGACTACCATGATGGTGAAATATGGATCTCAGAGTACAATCTTTTCAGATGTGATAGGAAACACCGGCTTCAGGGTGGGGTCAGCCTATACATCAAAGACACACTCATCTGTACTGAGCTGCTAAACACCTCAAATGATATGGTGGAAGTGCTGATAATCAAAATAGAGATTATAAATGTAGTTATTGTCCTTGTATATAAGTCACCGGAGGCAAACCCTCAGCAGTTTAAAGACCAACTAATGAAAGTAGAACACTGCTTGGAAAACCTCACAAATCCAGCTCCGAACATCATCCTGCTTGGGGACTTCAACCTACGGCACCTGAAATGGAAGCACCTGGCTAATACAGTAATATCAGAAAGAATACCAGGAAGTAGCCTTAATGAACAGGCACATGCAAATGACCTGCTACGGATGTGCGACAGGTTTGCCTTAAACCAGCAAATAGTAGAACCAACCAGGAAGGAGAACACGCTGGACCTCATTTTCACTAATAATGATGAATTGATCAGGAACATAATGATTACAAATACCTGTTACTCAGATCACAACTTAATTGAAGTTATGACAACCATGGGGAATAGACCTTCAAAACCAGTCCAGATTCCCGGTGGAGGAGATTTCAGCAAATTCAACTTCAATAATAAACAGATAAACTGGGAGCAAATAAACCAGGACTTCACAGAAATAAACTGGGAAGAACAGCTAGGAAATGCGAACCTGAACCAGTGCCTGGAAAAAATAAGCTCAGTAGCACTAGAAATATGTACAAACCGCATCCCCCTAAGAAAAAAGAGGAAGAGATGCAGATTGGAACGAGAACGTCGTTCCCTATATAGGCGAAGAAAACGAATCGCGGTACAACTTGAGAGTCGCACCCTATCTCAGGAACGGCGAAGAAGGTTAGGTAGCGAAATAGGAAAAATTGAACTCAAGCTACAAGAATCATACAAAACGCAGGAGAGGGAAAGAGAGCAAAAGGCCATCAGTGAAATAGAGAGAAACCCGAAATATTTTTTCTCCTATGCAAAATCAAGATCAAAAACCACATCTAGTATCGGGCCCTGCGAAAGGAAGATGGAACTTTCACCGATGACAACAAAGAAATGAGCGAGCTACTGAGGAAGCAATACGACTCTGTCTTCAGCGAGCCATTAAACGCACTAAAGATCGATAACCCAAATGAATTTTTCATGGATATGATACCAACATCAAATCATATATCAGACGTCACCCTATCCCCACTGGATTTTGAAGAAGCCATAAACAGTATGCCTATGCACTCCGCACCAGGCCCGGATTCTTGGAACTCCATATTCATCAAGAACTGTAAAAAACCACTATCGCAGGCCCTTCACATTCTGTGGAGACAAAGCCTAGATACTGGCGTTATTCCTGATATACTAAAAACAGCAGAGATAGCACCACTTCATAAAGGAGGAAATAAGGCAGAGGCAAAAAATTACAGACCGATAGCACTAACATCGCACATCATAAAAATTTTTGAGAGAGTGCTAAGAAGTAAGATCACAAAATACATGGAATCACAGCATCTCCATAACCCCGGACAACATGGTTTCAGAACAGGGCGCTCTTGCCTGTCGCAGTTGCTGGACCACTATGATATGGCATTAGATGCTATGGAAGACAAACAAAACGCTGATGTAATTTACACAGATTTCGCAAAAGCTTTTGATAAATGTGACCATGGTGTTATTGCCCATAAAATGCGCTCAAAAGGAATTACCGGAAAAGTAGGCAGATGGATCTACAATTTCCTGACCAACAGAACCCAATGTGTAATAGTCAACAAAATAAAATCCAACCCGTCAACCGTTAAGAGCTCAGTCCCCCAGGGTACTGTGCTTGCTCCAGTACTTTTTCTCATCCTCATATCGGACATAGACAAGAACACAACCTATAGCACTGTATCATCCTTTGCAGATGACACTAGGATCTTCATGAGAGTAGGCAACATAGAGGACACGGCGAACCTCCAGTCAGATGTAGATCAGGTCTTTCTATGGGCTACAGAAAATAATATGGTGTTTAACGAAGACAAGTTCCAGCTCATGCGCTATGGAAAAAATGAAAATATAAAAACGGAAACCACGTACAAAACTCAGGCAAATCATAACATAGAACGAAAAGGCAATGTAAAGGATCTGGGTGTACTCATGTCGGAAGACCTTACCTTTAAAGAACACAATAAAGTAGCCGTCACAACTGCAAGAAAAATGACAGGTTGGATAACAAGAACTTTTCACACTAGAGATGCTATACCGATGATGACACTTTTCAAAACGCTTGTGCTCTCTAGAGTGGAGTACTGCTGCACAATGACAGCCCCTTTCACTGCTGGTGAAATTGCTGACCTGGAGAGCGTGCAGAGATCCTTTACTGCTAGAATCCACTCGGTAAAACATCTAAACTATTGGGACCGACTAAAGAGCCTAAATCTGTATTCCCTTGAGCGCAGGCGGGAGAGATACATAATAATTTACACGTGGAAAATATTAGAGGGGCTGGTCCCAAACCTGCACACAGAAATAACATCACATGAGACCAGAAGACATGGCAGGATGTGCAGAATACCCCCGTTGAAAAGCAGAGGTGCAACTGGTACTCTGAGAGAGAACTCTATCAACATCAGAGGCCCGAGACTGTTCAACACGCTTCCACTACACATAAGGGACATAACTGGCAAACCCCTCACAGTGTTCAAGAGAGAACTGGATAAGCACCTCCAAAGGATACCTGATCAACCAGGCTGTGACTCATACGTCAGGCTGCGAGCAGCCGCGTCCAACAGCCTGGTTGATCAGTCCAGCAACCAGGAGGCCTGGTCGATGACCGGGCCGCGGGGACGATAAGCCCCGGAAGCACCTCAAGGTATCCTCAAGGTAAGGTATGTTGTGTATGGTAGTCCCCTGACGACTCCCAGGCCTCCTCTGGGAGGTTCTTCAGGGCCCTCAGAGAGGCTACCAGCCTGAGTAGTACCAGGGGCGGCCCTTCAGGTCCTCGTCCTCCTGCATGAGCTCGTACCTCTGGCGCCTTACAACCAGCTGTTTCGGGTAGATGGGATTCGACAGCCTGGGAAGGCAGCTCATCTAGGAGAAGGAAAATCCTGATCTCAAACCTCCACTGCCTTGCAGCCATACCCACTTTTGGGATGGGCTTCAGGAGTCAACCTCAAGGAAAAATCCGGAGCTGGAGCTCCTAAGGCAGTTCGTTGTTGACTTCAACCTCGCTCTGGCAACTCCTGCGACGGCGCTGGAACCAAGCGTTTTGGTGTTTGCCTTTCCATTGGACAATTTCAGCAATGTGGAGAGAGGGAGACCTGCTGCATGGGGTAACAGCTTCTCCTCCATATCGATGTAACCAGGCTTTGTGCCCTGGATAGGACACTCCAGCCTCTGCAACCAGAGCGCAACTCCATAGTCTCCCAAGACTGCCGGATGCCTACTCGAACTACTACTACTATTAATATCCACTTTGTTATGCCCATTTATCTCAGGAATTGGGAACTTTCTCTATAAACAAGGCTCTAAAAAGTATTTTACACTCTTTAGAAAGACGAAAAAGGGGTGACATGACTGAAGTATATCAGTGCATGAAAGGTAATAATGAACGAGATATCAACAAGATTGTACACATATGGTAGACAGTTTTATGGGACTGGATATGGAGAAAGGAGGTAATACAGGTATGTGTTGGTGGGGGAACGAATTGGCAAAAGAAACAGGGAAGGAGAAGGGCCTCAAAATAACAATACACTTAAGGTATATACATGA
>WNGS01153389.1:0-20116 GCA_020271785.1 Procambarus virginalis
CGGAAAGGAAGCTGAACAATGAACACTCTTAGGTTATTTTACACTTTTAATTGGCATGACGCATTTGGCTAAATACACTTCGGCATCTTCAGAGACATGGGTGAGTGACTACAAATGGGCAAAAGATACCAGTATATACTACATTTCTGTGCCATGAAAAGCGAGGGATTACCCCTGTCGATGGGATCAAGTAATCTTGTCCTGCATGCTCACTGGGTTCGACTGCTAGCTAGAGAGGGTTGACTGGGCACCATTCCGTTTGTTTTAGATTCAGCTCCTCGGAACAAAATTCCAAGTAGCACGGGCTATGGCGAACCCGTAGTGAGTTACCTAGCACAGGAGCGAAGCTGTAACTTGCACCAATCCCTAGCTGTTCACCTTTATTCACCCAGCAGTACCTGGGGATCTGGTTGTAAAACATTGGCGGGTCGTGTTCTAGATACAAACTAGTAGAGCAAGGCTTAACAAGAGCTATTGGAACGTATACAGCTCAAAGCCTTCTAGCAGGACTCCGAAGTCATCTTCTCTTTACCTGTGTTAACAATAATATATATACAAAAAACTCAATATTTTCCGATACGTGAATGCTTTAACCCGTAAACATACTCCCCCCCCAGGTGCTGCAGACTGTACCTTGGGACAGATAAGAGCAATGATCATCTCGGTCGATGCCTACCACATCGACTCATACCGACGGTCGAGAACTACATGGTCGCTCAAGGCTACGTCGCCTCAACAGTGACACCGACTTTCTCTTCGCACACCCTCAGCTGATGATCGAGACTCTCAATAACATTATCACCGGCCGGAGACACTGAGTGCAGGGAGGAAGGAGAGGTCTGAGGAGCTGGAGGAACTCCGCAACCTGTGGCAATTAACTTTACACCTTCTATGTAAGCAATGGGTAACTAGTCCTGGAATAAACTGAATTTAACAAATAAAATGGTGGTAGGAAACAATAGGTCAGTCCTAGTGAGGATCCTTCAAGGCTCCCACGGGTGTGCACCATATTCTCTTCTCGTTCTCCTGTTAGAGTAAATGAGACAATGTATGTGAATGCATGTGTGTGTGTGTGTGTGTATATGTGTATGTATATATGTATATGTATGATATGTGTGTGTGTTTGTATATGTATGTGTATTAGTATATATATATGTGTATAAAGTATATGTGGAAGCTGATCAGAATTACATTTCACCTTTGTAAATAGGTGACATTAATGACACTATGTAAAAGATACATCGAACACTTTATGTAGGACATACGTAACTCTGCGTATCTATGTCTGTAGGTTAGATTAGCATTTTAAAAGCACTACAATCACCTTTCTGTGGTTGATTGTCATTAAATCCTGAACTATATGTTTAACAGATCTTTCCCTGTCCATGGAGGACAGAAGAAAATGTTTATATGCTGGTTAGCATTGTAAATGTGTGGCCACGTCTGAGGTCGAAATAATAATAATAGTAATAAAAAAGTTTCTTAATGTATAATATCTTGCAGACATGTGTTATTGAAAATTTTCGAAATGTTTGACTAAGACTCTTTCCTACGTAGTTGAAAAAAATTCTCTCCAAGTATTATTGAGTACCTTGGTAGTTTCCTCGTGATGTTGCAGTTGAGAGGACGTATATATATGTATAAGGTGATTGTTCATGAATGAATGAGAGCAAATGTTCTGACTCTTACCATATCACTAACGTTGCTTTTTGATAGGGAACAATTACTATAGTTACTGCCACGTCTTATTTTTAACCGTTTTCTTAATATTCACGACACACTATAATATATCTTTTAGTGTGCGCATGTTTATTCATTATTACATTTTTTGGTATGTGTCTACATTGAATACCATTCAGATTTTGCACCTTGTATTAAAATATATAATCAATTTTTTCAGTTTGAATTTTATGCACTCTTTTTTTCACTTACAAACATTTTGTAATGTATCGAACATACTTATTTAATTTTGCTCTCTAGGACAATTATTTAAATATGAAAAAATATTATTGGGGTTAGTATTGAGTTTTGTGAGATCCCACTATTGATTGCATAGCCTTGTGGGACCCCACTAGTGACTACCATAGCCTTGTGGGACCCACTAGTGACTACCATAGCCTTGTGGGACCCACTAGTGACTTCCATAGCCTTGTGGGACCCCAACTAGTGACTACATAGCTTGTGGGACCCCACTAGTGACTACCATAGCCTTGTGGGACACCACTAGTGACTACCATAGCCTTGTGGGACCCCACTAGGACTTCCATAGCCTTGTGGGACCCCACTAGTGACTCCCATTAGCCTTGTGGGACCCCACTAGTGACTTCCTAGCCTTGTGGGACCCCACTAGTGACTACCATAGCCTTGTGGACCCCACTAGTGACTACCATAGCCTTGTGGGACCCCACTAGTGACTCATAGCCTTGTGGGACCCCACTAGTGACTACATAGCCTTGTGGGACCCCACTAGTGACTACCAAAGCCTTGTGGGACCCCACTAGTGACTACCATAGCCTTGTGGGACCCACTAGTGACTACCATAGACTTGTGGGACACCCCACTAATGACTGTTCGTTTCCTGTGATCCCCATAGGGACTCTCCAGGCCTCATGATCCTCCATTAATGACTACGGGGTCAGTACTGACCTACTAAGGCCAAGGGTTCTGGCTTTCAATGTAGTATAACACCTGTCATCACTAAATAGCCAGTGTTGACATGGGCGACAGTCACTCAGCACGCACTCTGCGGCGTCTATTTCGACGCTCGACCACTCGACGGGCGTCAATTATTACCTAATAACTCAAAAATAATTGTCATATGATAAACAAGACCATCTAGATTCTCAAGCCACATGTTTGAAATAAAGTGAGAGTTTCGGTCTGCCCTAGACCATTATCAAGTAGTGTGTCCGGGAAGGACCGTAACGTTGCTGCTTGATAGTGGTCCACGACGGACCGAAACGTTGTCACTTCCGCTACTCTCAGATGTGTGGGGGTTGAGAGTCTTTTATTTTTAGCCACGTTATTGGGAATTACTGTCTGCAGATCTTCTAACTGAACCCTGAAGCTTCTCCCTTATCTCTACGGCTCAGCCTAAAGCATTTTTTCAACCAATTACGAAACCTGTAACATCTGACAACAATCATACCTACTTATTGTTTTATACATTTGCTAAGCAGTTGAGAAACATCTCAACTCAAGGTTATTATTATTCCTGTAAACAACCTCATGGTGCTTCGCAGCTCATAAACAGTATTTGAAACAAATGCAAACAAGGCCGTCAAGACTGAGGATAGATGTACAGTCTTCGTGATTTGCGCCAATACTATAGCGAATTATTGCCCAGATTTTTAATTTAAGAATTTGCCTGGGCGTCCTCTCCTCCCACATCCTCTGGAAGCATAGGGTATATAGTCAACCCAGCTGCGGGTGTTGGGCACTTAAGGGGGGGCCCGGAGCTGAAGTGACCAGCTGGACCCTGCTTAATGATGCCATGATTAAGGTACTGTCGCTCCCCTTCCCCTTCGGCTGGGCACGTTGCAGGGGTCCTCTTAGACTTCGTGAATTATTAAGCTGGATCGAGGGATTAGACCCCCAGTGGCTTTTGGTGAAGAAAGCAAAGGCAGGTGGGTCCCAGGGAGGACAGGTGGGTCCCCAGGGAGGGCAGGTGGGGCCCAGGGAGGGCAGGTGGGTCCCCATGGAGGGCAGGTGGGGGCCACAGGAAGGGCAGGTGGGGCCCCAGGAAGGGCAGGTGGGTCCCCAGGGAGGGCAGGGGGGCCCCAGGGAGGGCAGGTGGGCCCAAGGGAGGGCAGGTGGGGCCCAGGGAGAACAGGTGGGCCCAGAAGTAGGTGGGGCCCCAGGGAAGGCAGGTGGGGCAGGGAAGGCAGGTGGGCCCCAGGGAAGGCAGGTGGGCCCCAGGGAGGCAGGGTGCGGCCAGGGGAGGGTAGGTGGGGCCCAGGGAAGGCAGGTGGGCCCCAGGGAAGGCAGGTGGGCCCCAGGGAAGGCAGGTGGGGCCAGGGAGGGCAGGGGGGGCCCCAGGGAGGGCAGGTGGGTCCCCAGGGAGGGCAGGTGGGTACCCAGGGAGGGCAGGTGGGCCCCCAGGGAGGCAGGTGGCCCCCATGGAGGGAGGTGGGGCCCCAGGGAGGGCTGGTGGGGCCCAGGGAGGGCAGGTGGGCCCCACGGGAGGGCAGGTGGGGCCCCAGGAGGGCTGGTGGGGCCCAGGGAGGGCAGGTGGGCCCCCAGGGAGGGCAGGTGGGGCCCCAGGGAGGGACTGGTGGGGGCCAGGGAGGGCAGGTGGCCCCAGGAATAAAGACCCACTCACGCATCAGACACAGAGCTAACACACATACATATATATACAAACACAAAACAAGAATCACATAACGGACATGCAGTTGTTAACGTAAACGTGATGAAGATGTAAACATCTTGTTATAAATTTTACTGGTGACATCAACACTTCTTCCAAGAAGCAGATAAATCGCCCCTCCTGTAGACAGGACCTGGGAGAGGGACGCCCCTCCCGCAGACAGGACTTGTGAGAGGGACGCCCCTCCCGCAGACAGGACCTGGGAGACGGACGCCCCTCCCGCAGACAGGACCTGGGAGACGGACGCCCCTCCCGCAGACAGGACCTGGGAGAGGGACGCCCCTCCCGCAGACACGGACGCAGGGCTGCCCCAGTAACCGGCAGATCCTCCACACACGACGGGAAACATTGACATAAACCTGAAGTGAAGCAATAAATGCAAAGGTCATGGCCCAGTTGTCTGCGTCAGGCCAGCCGGCTACTCAGCTTGGTAGCCGGTCATTCAACCAGTCGGCCGGAGACCCTGCCAGCCAGCTAGGTGGGTTGCCAATCCGCTGAGAAACCGGACAGCCAAAGAGCAATTAAGTCAGCCAGCTAGGCAGCCGGCCAGCTAGGAAACCGGCCTACTAGCCAGCCAGCTCGTCAGATAGCCACCCAGCTAACTAGACAAACGGGTAACTAGCTAGATATCCGGTCAATCATCCAGCCAGTTAGGCTGCTATTAAACCAGTCAACTAGGCAGCAAGCCTGCCTCCCAGCCAGTACGGTAAGCCTCCCGGTAGCTAAACAGCCAGTTACTTAGAAAGTTTGAACACCAGGTAATCAACAGGTCCTGTCAGTTCAGTCAACAATTCCGACAAGTCAGTCAGTCAGGTAAACTAGCCATCAAACTAGGCAGTCAACATACTGGCCCAGTCAATCACGCCGCCAATTAAGCAGCTTGTCAGCGCAGACTAAATAAAATTGAGAAGAAAACGAATAAAAAACGAAAGAAAATGAAAACTCGAATGAAGAGGGAGACTTTAAATAATTAAATTGGCCAGGTCTAATAAAGATATTTATATTAATAATTATATCTGGTGTGAATGCCCAATCACTGATAACTGAAATACGAAAACGCATAAATAATAAACGCATTTAAATAAAGTTAAGATTCCTCTGTCCATTTGAGAAGTGAAATGGCCGAAAAATGAAATTATGCACTCGCTTAATAATAATAATAATAATTCGTTTTGTCAAGGACTGGAAGCCTGCGAATATATATATATATATATATATATATACACATATACACACTTAAGGCTTATATCGAGGTCCACCCACGGTCGAACTATTAAGGATACGACCCCACAACAATTGCCATGTACATCCCAGGTACCTATTTACTGCTCGGTGAGCAGGAGCATTAGGTGAAAAGGTGACCTCACCATTTCTGTCCCGTCCAGGAGTCGATCCCGGGATCCCGCGATTGCGGATCGAGACCCGAACCAACTTTCACTTCGGGGCCTTCATTGCGGAATTCCGTTATTACTTATAAAGGATCGAGTACCATACAGTGGACAGAGTGGCGGGAAGGTTACATTCTGGTATTCTAAAGTATACTAACAGGTGGCCAGCCTACACGAGGCCTTCAACACCCCTCCTGTTGTTCTTATGTTACAAAGACATTCTTATACTTCTTCACACGGCGCCTTCCTGCCTCTATATGCCAGAGTTGTGTTGTACTTGTTTTACTTTTGATAATGTGTTGATTAAACATGAAAACGCTAAATAAAGTCCATTCTACTCTAATTTTCCTTCGTGGTTATATATATATATATATATATATATATATATATATATATATATATATATATATATATATATATATATATATATATATATATATATAAAGTACTTTCGTTGTGATTTACTATTTAATTTATAAAAAAATTAAATTAAAATTAAAATTAAAAATTAAAATTAAAATGCACATTTACGGGGGTAAATGTGCTCTTAAGTTCCTTAAGTACTTTCGTATATTAATACAGCTTCAGAAGGAGTGCTATTAATATATACGAAAGTATTAATATACGAAAGTACTTAAGGAACTTAAGAGCACATTTACCCCCGTAAATGTGCATTTTAATTTTAATTTTTAATTTTAATTTTAATTTAATTTTTTTATAAATTAAATAGTAAATCACAACGAAAGTACTTTATATATATATATATATATATATATATATATATATATATATATATATATATATATATATATATATATATATATATATATATATAACCACGAAGGAAAATTAGAGTAGAATGGACTTTATTTAGCGTTTTCATGTTTAATCAACACATTATCAAAAGTAAAACAAGTACAACACAACTCTGGCATATAGAGGCAGGAAGGCGCCGTGTGAAGAAGTATAAGAATGTCTTTGTAACATAAGAACAACAGGAGGGGTGTTGAAGGCCTCGTGTAGGCTGGCCACCTGTTAGTATACTTTAGAATACCAGAATGTAACCTTCCCGCCACTCTGTCCACTGTATGGTACTCGATCCTTTATAAGTAATAACGGAATTCCGCAATGAAGGCCCCGAAGTGAAAGTTGGTTGGGTCTCGATCCGCAATCGCGGGATCCCGGGATCGACTCCTGGACGGGACAGAAATGGTGAGGTCACCTTTTCACCTAATGCTCCTGCTCACCGAGCAGTAAATAGGTACCTGGGATGTACATGGCAATTGTTGTGGGGTCGTATCCTTAATAGTTCGACCGTGGGTGGACCTCGATATAAGCCTTAAGTGTGTATATGTGTATATATATATATATATATATATATATTCGCAGGCTTCCAGTCCTTGACAAAACGAATTATTATTATTATTATTAAGCGAGTGCATAATTTCATTTTTCGGCCATTTCACTTCTCAAATGGACAGAGGAATCTTAACTTTATTTAAATGCGTTTATTATTTATGCGTTTTCGTATTTCAGTTATCAGTGATTGGGCATTCACACCAGATATAATTATTAATATAAATATCTTTATTAGACCTGGCCAATTTAATTATTTAAAGTCTCCCTCTTCATTCGAGTTTTCATTTTCTTTCGTTTTTTATTCGTTTTCTTCTCAATTTTATTTAGTCTGCGCTGACAAGCTGCTTAATTGGCGGCGTGCGTGATGACTGGGCCAGTATGTTGACTGCCTAGTTTGATGGCTAGTTTACCTGACTGACTGACTTGTCGGAATTGTTGACTGAACTGACAGGACCTGTTGATTACCTGGTGTTCAAACTTTCTAAGTAACTGGCTGTTTAGCTACCGGGAGGCTTACCGTACTGGCTGGGAGGCAGGCTTGCTGCCTAGTTGACTGGTTTAATAGCAGCCTAAATGGCTGGATGATTGACCGGATATCTAGCTAGTTACCCGTTTGTCTAGTTAGCTGGGTGGCTATCTGACGAGCTGGCTGGCTAGTAGGCCGGTTTCCTAGCTGGCCGGCTGCCTAGCTGGCTGACTTAATTGCTCTTTGGCTGTCCGGTTTCTCAGCGGATTGGCAACCCACCTAGCTGGCTGGCAGGGTCTCCGGCCGACTGGTTGAATGACCGGCTACCAAGCTGAGTAGCGGCTGGCCTGACGCAGACAACTGGGCCATGACCTTTGCATTTATTGCTTCACTTCAGGTTTATGTCAATGTTTCCCGTCGTGTGTGGAGGATCTGCCGGTTACTGGGGCAGCCCTGCGTCCGTGTCTGCGGGAGGGGCGTCCCTCTCCCAGGTCCTGTCTGCGGAGGGGCGTCCGTCTCCCAGGTCCTGTCTGCGGGAGGGGCGTCCGTCTCCCAGGTCCTGTCTGCGGGAGGGGCGTCCCTCTCACAAGTCCTGTCTGCGGGAGGGGCGTCTGTCCTGGGAGGGGGNGGCTAAAGTATGTTGACCAGACCACACGCACTAGAAGGTGAAGGGACGACGACGTTTCGGTCCGTCCTGGACCATTCACAATCGACTTGAGAATGGTCCAGGACGGACCGAAACGTCGTCGTCCCTTCACCTTCTAGTGTGTGGTCTGGTCAACAAGTTACTACTTCGTATTTTGTACTAATCTTTGCCCAAATTTTCCCCTGCAGTTTTCAAAATACGAGTCCTATCGGAAATTATGTTCATTGAGAGTTATTTCTGAGCAGAATTAAGGGTGATTACACGTATTTAGAGTTTTAAATTACGACTTTTAATAGAGATAATATGTCAATTAGTGAAAACGGCGATGATTCAGATTGCCCAAATCCCCCTGTGGTTTTCAGAAAATCGGAAATATCGGATATCTAACTCTTGGGAGATATTTTTGTGCGAATTTTGGCTAATTGCACATATTTGGAGTTTGAAATTACGACTTTTTATACCGAAAATATGCCATTTAGTGAAAACGGTTAGTTTTAAACGGTTGCAATAATAACCACGGGTTGTAAAGTTTCGAAGTTTGTAGTCTGTATAATAAATGTAAACAAAGACTTATTGATTAATAAATGATCGCATGGGGTTTCTGACGATTATTAGAGCGTTGTTATTATAGGCCATAGCACATGAGCTAATATCCTGAAAAATAATTTTGGCATTTCAGTTCGATTTACAAAATTAGTTTTTGAAACGACCGCGTGATGGGAGTAATGTCCAAGAGACTGGGGCAGGAGGCGACTGTTAGGATAATATGTGGCTCTTGTCTGAGGTACATGTAGCTTGTGTCAAGGGTCCGTAATGCCTCTTGTTATTATTGACAAACTTGGGTACACGCAGCAATGTGCTGTTGTCCCCTGTTCTATTTCAAGGATTACAGAGTATAATAATTCAGAAATAGCTATGAGTTCATCTAATTACCTCATCTCACAAGATGGTAAGTCGTATATGGAATCAGGAGAAAGCATGAGTTGAAAGTCTAGTATTGACCAGACCACACACTAGAAGGTGAAGGGACGACGACGTTTCGGTCCGTCCTGGACCATTCTCAAGTCGATTGTGATGAGGAGGTAGAGACAGGCAATAAATAGGCAAGAGAGAGATGAGGAGCAAAGTAAGGTGTAGTCTAGTATTGACTTTCAACTCAAGAAAGTCTCATGCTTGTACTAGCAAACTCTGGGTAGAGAACAGGAATATCTTCCAATATTCGTCAGTGCATGAAATAGTTACCGAGCTCAAAGTACCTCATGCTATTTGGTCTACAATCCTTGATAACAGGGCATTCATAAATACTGTGTAGGAGTGTGGCCTAGCTCTTGTTCACATAATTTACCACTGAATGTGAGCAACCCGTCCTCTTAAAAATAACGTCGCTTTTTGCTGGTATGCGCGGCGCTATAGCCAAAAATGGACGTAATTTGAAATGAAATCGGCTCACGAAAGTGAAGTACTGTCCCGTTTTCTGTTTGAGTCGTCTGGCTTACTCGGTTACGTTACGAGAGGAAATCTTCACTTAACGGTTTTCCTGACGTTTTGAAACCTTAGGAGAATTTCCTGCCTTCCTAACCTACCAGGGGACCCTTAACTTGCTGTTGTAGAAAAAAAAATCCAAAATTTATTTGCATTTTTTTTAATTTTCCAATTACGCCCATTTTCCGCCATACGGGTAAACGGATAAATTCAGACGTAATTTGTAAGAGGAACCCCAGTCGTTATCAGCAGTCTGCCGTAGGCATCCGTGTCGATGACAACACAAGCGGCGTTGAAGTAGCTGAATTAAGAGTGACGACGAAACTAGATGTATGCAGCTTATCGAACACACGAGAGGCATTGTGTGGAGATGTGTCAATGTATTCTAACAGCCCGTCCGCCTAAGATTTCCCAACGTTAATAAACTGTCGTACTAAAGTGCCCTTATCCTAACCTACCAGAGGACCCAAACAGAGAACGGGACAGTATGTCAATTTCACGAGCCGCTTCCATTTTCTAGTACAATTTTTGGCCTGAGGTAGAGTATACGTCAAAATGCGACGTGCTATATAGGAGGACGGGTTGTTAAGATCCTAATTGTTGTTCCTGGAAGATAGATCTGAGGGATGGGCAGTTTATTTTTTTTTTTTTTTTTTACGAATAGTTGTGAGAGTTTCGCCAGCTGTTTGGCTTATCGGCGGCAGTCAACAGTTATCTTTCGACATCACCAAGCTGATAGAACAGAAGCGGATCTACGAGCGCATTCATCATCGTCTTGAGAGTACTGGCGAAGCTAAAATCGTTTCCTGTGGTGTTCAAACTCCTTCTCTTGAATTTTTATTTACAGTAGGTTTTATATGTTTATTTGTTATGGTGTGATCTTGTGGGTCAGTTCCTGACAGTCATAAATTATACTTCATGATACTCCCCTTTGGTAACAATTTTCCGAGTGGTATTGTGAATCATTATACACGTGTCCACTTACAGAACGAAGGATCTCGTAGTACTTGTAATACATTATCATGTTCACAATTTACAAAGAGTTGTAAATATTTACTGTATCCAAAATTACCTATGCGAGTAAAATTCTCCATTCTGATGTAATTTAATTGCTGTTGTCGGGTACAGGAGACTGTACTATCGACGTCCCCCCCCTAGGTCAACTGCTAGGTGTACAGAGACATCAGGAGAAAGTAAACTTGCTCAACCGTTTCTGTCCTCCTTCCCCCCCCCCCGCCGGAGATCGAACTTGAGGTCATCCATTGTGAGACGAGGACGTAGGCTACTGTACCACAGGACCCACACGCAACGTAACACCCTGCGCGTGTGGTACTCTGCACCATCGGGCTCACCATAGCCCGTGCTACTTAGAACTTTTTGTTCCAGGTAGCGAATCTTTAACAACAACAACTGCACCATCAGCGACCATGCTTGATAGTGTCACCATTAACTCAAGTTCACTACATCGTCACAAACGAAGCTTTACCTTACAGTGACACGTAACTCTTGACTCGTAGTTTCACCACATTTGGGTCCTGTATCACAGTAGTCTGCGTCCTCCGCTCACAATCGAGGGCCCAGGGTTTAATGTTCTAACAAAGCAGAAACAATTGGGCATCATTTCTTCTCACCTGATGCCACTTTTCACCAAGAAGTAAAATAGGTACCCGAGAGTTAGGCAACTGTTGTGGGGTTGCATCCTGGGGTAGATCAGGAGGTCTAGGGAGGACCTCGTTAATCCTAGAACAACAGGCGCCCTGTCCCTCCAAGAACGGCAACTATTGTTACAAGGTCAAGTTTTAGCACAAGATGTGACGCTAACTCCTCCACCTCCAGGTGAGGACGAGGCATGAGGCTCCGTCTCGCCTCCAACAGCTCCCTTCTCCGCAGAATGTCGCGAAGATCTTCAACTTACTGCTTGTACGCCGCTACCTTCAGCGCCCTCTTGCTCCTGGCCGTCTTGGTCTACCAAGAAGGTATACAGGGCACCAGAGTGAGTGAGTGAGTGAGTGAGTGAGTGAGTGAGTGAGTGAGTGAGTGAGTGTGTGTGTGTGTGTGTGTGTGTGTGTGAGTGAGTGAGTGAGTGAGTGAGTAAGGTGAGTGAGGTGAGTGAGGTAGAGTGAGTGAGAGTGAGAGAGAGTGAGAGAGTGAGAGAGTGAGAGTGTGAGAGAGTGAGAGTGAGAGTGAGAGTGTGAGTGTGAGTGTGAGTGTGAGAGTGAGTGTGAGTGAGTGTGTGTGTGTGTGTGTGTGTGTGTGTGTGTGTGTGTGTGGTGTGTGTGTGTGGTGTGTGTGTGTGTGTGTGTGTGGTGTGTGTGTGTGTGTGTGTGTGTGTGTGTGTGTGTGTGTGTGTGTGTGTGTGTGTGTGTGTGTGTGTGTGTGTGTGTGTGTGTGTGTGTGTGTGTGTGTGTGTGTGTGTGGTGTGTGTGTGTGTGGTGTGTGTGTGTGTGTGTGTGTGTGTGTGTGTGTGTGTGTGTGTGTGTGTGTGTGTGTGTGTGTGTGTGTGTGTGTGTGTGTGTGTGTGTGTGTGTGTGTGTGTGTGTGTGTGTGTGTCACGGGAGTCCAGGAATGTATGGTGCTTTAGGCCTGGCGAGGTACACAGTCCGCTGTAGCAGAGCAGTCGGCTCAAAACCCAGCACGTTTGTGAGTGAATTCTTCCGTTCGCCTAGCAGTAAATAGGTACCTGGGAGTTAGAAGACTGTTGTGGGTTGCATCAAGGGGGTAAGATTATCCTTTGGTCTAAAGGCCCCTCGATAAGCGAAATAGGGCTCCTGTCCCCGACAATGGGAACCCAAGATGATAGATGTGTGGTATTCTGTCTTGACCTAAGCCCATTAGTTTAGTTCATTAATTATGCACCCCATACCCATCTTGTGGGCCGTAATAGAAAGGGTTTCAGAGGCACATAATGAGCTCAGGGACTGAACCCCAAATTTCATTCAGTTAAGTTATAGTTTTGATGATCTAGTTACAAACTTCAATTCACATCATCACATCAACAATGGGCTCGAGACCGACTATAGTCTCTAAATTAAGTAACTGACATATGTGGAGAGCTAGTGTAATAACTGATTTGTTTATCCTACACACCGCCCCCCATCCAGTGGGCAGCGGTGGATAGGTTACAATCACCCGGTTACTACCTACAATTAGCTAACTGGGGATATTTGGCTAAAATTTCTGGTAGCAAATCCTTTTGAATGAAATATTTACACATTTCTTTAACATTTCTTATAAAATTATCTCTGAATTCACGTACCGTTTTGCACCCCATCACGTAGTGACGGAGGGTGTGCGAATAATTGTGTTGACACAGTTTACATTTGGTCAGGTCTACATCAGCAGGTAGTGAGAGGGAACTTAAGTTTAGTTTACAATAAACTCTTTAGGTTGACAATAAAGGCGCAGTTTCAACCGGTGATTGTGGTTTAAAAATAATTAAATTATATTAAAAATGTCTTGAAGTAGTGATGTGAACAAAAGAAAAGTTTAATTTAAAAAAATGTAAGAAAAAAGGCTGAAAAATGTTAATAGTTCGTTATGTAAAGTGTTTAAGCTAAATGAGGAGACATGAATACGAGAAATTTCTCTTTTCAAATAATGTCATACTGAACAGGGCATTTCATTGATAAAGCGTATACAATTATATAAATACGTATACAATTATAAATATCTTAAAAATCCATTCTTAAAACATAAGACTTTAAAACATATTGCTGTTTGTTCCAGATTTCATGACCGTAGTGCGTGAATACAGCACCAATCCGAGTCCTATCCCAAATGTTCCGCTGACAACCATTAGAACCCTGTATACCCGGGGACGTTTTCCCGCCAGAGCTGGGCGCCGTGGAGGGGCTGGGCGCCGTGGAGGGCTGGGCGCCGTGGAGGGGCTGGGCGCCGTGGAGGGGCTGGGCGCCGTGGAGGGGCTGGGCGCCGTGGAGGGGCTGGTCATGCTGGATGTGGAGGAGGAGGAAAAACCACAGGGTACGCAAAAAATAATGTGGGATCCAGGATTTAATGGCATCCCTCAAGACGATCCTGATCTCATCGCTTACATTCGCGAGTTCCTGCTTGAGCCGCCCGCTGGCCACTATAACCTGGATGAACCCCACTTAGCCGACTTCTCTGAATTTGAACAGTCTATTAAAGTAGACCAAATACTTCATCAGATGGTGAGTAAACCCATCTTCGTAAATGGGGAAGGGACTGGCACTCCCAGACAGGTTGCTCCCAGTAAATATAGGACGATCTGCGTATCAATAGGTAGTCCTTAACTGGTTCAGTAATAATTTAGGTTGATGGCATTATTAACTAAATGGAAAAAGAAATAAGAATATCAAATGTTCCTACAATCTTATTTTTAAATCATTTCAAAGTTGTATAAATTTTTGAACAAATCGATAAGAAAGGTAATTCATTGCTTCAATACTTCAAATTATCAGGTTATGTGCTACCACTTATGGGCTATTGATGCCCGTGCCATCTCTTGGGTGGCTTAATCTTCAATCATCAAATCAGGTTATGTGAATGCCAAAACTCCGAACAGTCTGTACTCACCTAGCTGTGCTTGCGAGAGATGAGCTTCTATAGATAATCCAGAAATAACAGTCAACGCAGAAAAACAAAATAGTTTCGTTGACCAGACGACACACTAGAAGGTGAAGGGACGACGACGTTTCGGTCCGTCCTGGACCATTCTCAAGTCGATTCACACAATTCGACTTGAGAATGGTCCAGGAGGACCGAAACGTCGTCGTCCCTTCACCTTCTAGTGTGTGGTCTGGTCAACATACTTTAGCCACTTATTGTGACTCATCGCCTGCAAAATAGTTTTCCGCGTAACTCTACAGAGCGGCGGGTTTCTTCCTGGAGGCGGGCGCCGCTGACGGGGAGGTGTACAGCAACACACTCTTCGCCGAGCGGGAGCGCGGGTGGAGGGCGTGCTTGTGGAGCCCGACCCGGATACCTACCGGCAGATGACCAAAGGCCGGAACGCCCACACCATCAACACTGCCTTCCCTCAAGCCTACTCCACACATGAGCTACTTCCAGTACGTACTCGGCACATCCGTTTTATTTCTCAGGTGTCTACAGAAACGGATGACTTCTGACTCTTGTTGGTCTGCTAAGCGCTTAGAAAACTTTCAGAGTATATACACTGAGAGAGCTAGATACACTTCTTAGTGTGTATACCCCTGTATAAGCCCCCAGGCACTCTCACTATGGGTATAGGACATTGTAAGGGAAATTAGATTTTCTGTAATGAGTTCTCATATGTAAACTTCTTAGCTATAGACATTGGGGTATCTGTATCCATTATATGTGACTTTAATATGTGACAGCTGGAAGATCATCAAGCAAATGGTAGGGGGAGACCTTCGACAAGCCGCGGCTTCCTGTCCTCGTCGAGGCCACATGTTGTTAGTGACACGTGGCAGGTAAACTCAGTAATCTGTCTTGCCACTCGCCCACAGGATGGGGTATGAGTCCCTGAATCAACCAGACTAGACTTAACAAAAGCTCTCCCCTATTGTCCCCCTGACACAGACGAGACAAACTCGACGAGGGACGCCTCAGTGACACCAAGACGGAGCTCCAGCTGCAGTGTCTCCCTCTACTCCATCCTTCTGGCGCTCAACGTTACCACCGTTGACTACCTCTCGCTAGACCTTGTCGCTACGAACTCCAGGTGAGGGTCTCTAGGTGAGGGACGCCAGGTGAGGGACTCCAGGTGAAGGACTCCAGGTTAGGAGGGAGGGATTCCAGGTTGGGAGGAACTTAAGGTTGGGAGGGACTCAGGGGGACTCCAGATGGAAATATTGTCGAGTTTTTGTAAACGAAAGAACCGAATCGTGAAAAAATGGGAACAAAAGTAATCTGAATGAACAGTAACTCTTTGATAAGGTCTTCGAGGCAAAGCTTTTTTGACAAATAGTTAATGGGCAAAAAGAGATTAAATTATATAAATATAGATCCCACTATTGATTGTATGTTATTAATATGATCGGAATTGTTATGTTAATGAGTGTAGCTTGAATCTTCTACATATTTTTTAAATTCTCTTTACACGGAAAGAAGCTGAACAATGAACACTCTAGGTTAATTTTACACTTTTTAATTGGCATGACGCATTTGGCTAAATTACACTTCGGCATCTTCAGAGGCATTGGGTGAGTGACTACAATGGGCAAAGATACCAGTATATACTACATTTCTGTGCCATGAAAAGCGAGGTGATTACCCCTGTCGATGGGATCAAGTAATCTTGTCCCTGCATGCTCTCACTGGGTTCGACTGCTAGCTAGAGAGGGTTGACTGGGCACCATTCCGTTGTTTTAGATTCAGCTCCTCGGAACAAAATTCCAAGTAGCACAGGCTATGGCGAACCGTAGTGGAGTTACCTAGCACAGGAGCGAAGCTGTAACTTGCATCAATCCCTAGCTGTTCACTTTATTCACCCAACAGTACCTGGGGATCTGTTGTAAACCAATTGGCGGGTCGTGTTCTAATACAAACTAGTAGAGCAAGGCTTAACAAGAGCTATTGGAACGTACAGCTCAAAGCCTTCTAGCAGGACTCCGAAGTCATCTTCTCCTTTACCTGTGTTAACAATAATATATATAACAAAAAACTCAATATTTTCTGATACGTGAATGCTTTAACCCGTAAACATACTCCCCCCCCCCCCCGGTGCTGCAGACTGTACCTTGGGACAAGATAAGAGCAATGATCCATCTCGGTCGATGCCTACCACATCGACTCATACCCGACGGTCGAGAACTACATGGTCGCTCAAGGCTACGTCGCCCTCACAGTGACACCGACTTTCTCTTCGCACACCCTCAGCTGATGATCGAGACTCTCAATAACATTATCACCGGCCGGAGACACTGAGTGCAGGGAGAAGGAGAGGTCTGAGGAGCTGGAGGAACTCCGCAACCTCTGGCAATTAACTTTACACCTTCTATGTAAGCAATGTTGTAAACTTGTCCTGTGAATAAAACTGAATTTTAACAAATAAAACGGGTGGTAGGAAACAATATGGTCAGTCCTAGTGAGGATCCTTCAAGGCTCCCACGGGTGCACCATATTCTTTCCGTTTCAGCTGTTAGAGTAAAGAGACAATGTATGTGAAGTGCAGTGTGTGTGTGTGTGTGGTGTGAGTGTGTGTGTGTGTATGTGTATGTATATATGTATATGTATGTATATGTGTGTGTGTTTTGTATACGTATGGTGTATTAAGTATATATATGTTGTTTATAAAGTATATATCGGAAGCTATTCAGAATTACATTTCACCTTTGTAAATAGGTGACATTAATGACACTATGTAAAAGACACATCGAACACTTTATGTAGGGCATACGTAACTGTGCGTATCTATGTCTGTAGGTTAGATATAGCATTTTAAAAGCACTACAATCACCTTCTGTGGTTGATTGTTCATTAATCCCTGAACTATATGTTTAACAGATCTCTCTCCCCCTGTCCATGGAGGACAGAAGAAAATGTATATATACTGGTTAGCATTGTAAATGTGTGGCCACGTCTGAGGTCGAAAAAAATAATAATAGTAATAAAAAAGTTTCCTTAATGTATAATATCTTGCAGACATGTATTATTGAAAATTTTCGAAAATGTTTGACCAAGAATCTTTCCTACCGTAGTTGAAAAAAAATTCTCTCCAAGTAGTTGTTGAGTAACCTGGTATTTCCACGTGATGTTGCAGTTGAGAGGACGTATATATATGTATAAGGTGATTGTTCATGAATGAATGAGAGCATATGTTCTGACCTCTTACCATACTTTGCCCGAAACGCATTGCGTAATAGTGGCTTTAGAGCATTGTATGTACTAGCTCTATCTATAACTCAATCAACTTATGTAAAATCTCTCTATGTATGTACCTTTCCTGAAATAAACATATTTATTTATTTATATTTACCACTAACGTTGCTTTTTGATAGGGTACAATTTACTATAGTTACTGCCAAGTCTTATTTTTTAACCCGTTTTCTTAAATATTTTACGACACACTATAATATATTATATTGTGCTAATGTTTATTCATTATTACATTTTTTTTGGTATGTGTCTACATTGAATACCATTCAGATTTTGCACCTTGTATTAAAATATATAATCACTATTTATTTCAGTTTGTCTGAATTTTTATGCACTTTTTTTTGACTTACAAAACATTTTGTAATGTATCCGAACATACTTATTTAATTTTGCTCTCTAGGATAATTATTTATAAATATGAAAAAATATTATTGGGGTTAGTATTGATTTTTGTGAGATCCCACTATTGATTAGCATAAGCCTTGTGGGACCCCACTAGTGACTACCATAGCTTTGTGGGACCCCACTAGTGACATCTACCATAGCCTATGTGGGACCCACTAGTGACTAAACCATAGCCTTGCTTGGGTGGGACCCCACTAGTGACTACCATAGCCTTGTGGGTACCCCACTAGTGACTACCATAGCTTTGTGGGACCCCACTGGGTAATGACTCCATAAGCGTGCTGGTATCCGCACGAGTGACTAACATAGAGCCGTGTTGGAACCCACTACGTGCCACTAAGTATCTTAAGTTGGGCCCCTCTAGCGTTGACTACCAATGAAGCCTATGTGGGACCCACATAGGGACGAACCATAGCCTTGTGGGACCACACATAGTGACCACAATAAGGAAGGCCAATGGTGGGACCACCACTAGGGACTACCATAGCCTTGTGGGACCACTAGTGACTGACCTAAGCCTGTGGGACCCCATAGTGACTACCATAGCCTTGTGGGACCCCCCACTAGTGACCACCATAGCCTTGTGGGACCCACTAGTGACCACCATAGCCTTGTGGGACCCACTAGTGACTACCAAGCCTTGTGGGACCCCACTCGTGACTACCATAGCCTTGTGGGACCCAACTAGTGACCCTAGCTGTGTGGGACCCCAACTAGTTACTACCATAGCCTTGTGGGACACCCCTAGCATTGTGACCACAGAATAGCCTTGTGGACCACTAGTGACTACCATAGCCTTGTGGGACCCACTAGTGACCACCATAGCCTTGTGGGACCCGACTAGTGACTACCATAGCCTTGTGGGACCCCACTAGTGACGCCATAGCCTTGTGGGAACCAACTAGTGACTACCATAGCCTTGTGGACCCCCTAGTGACTACCACTAGCCTTGTGGGACCCACTAGTGACCACCATAGCCTTGTGGGGCCCACTAGTGACTACCATAGCCTTGTGGGACCCACTAGTGACCACCATAGCCTTGTGGGACCCAACTAGTTACCACCATAGCCTTGTGGGACCGACTAGTGACCACCATAGGCCTTGTGGGACCCCACTAGTGAGCGTTGGGGTCAGTAATGACCATTGTGGGACCCCACTAGTGACCACCATAGCCTTGTGGGACCTCCCACTAGTGACCACCATAGCCTTGTGGGACCCCACTCGTGACTACCATAGCCTTGTGGGACCCACTAGGTGACTACAACCTGGCCCATAGGCTCAGCTGTGGGACCCCACTAGTGACTCCTACCATAGCCTTGGGGGACCACTAGTGTACTACCACTAGCCTGTGGGACCCACTAGGGACTACCATAGCCTTGTGGGACCCCTATAGTGACTACCATAGCCTTGTGGGACACACCACTAGTGACTGTCCATAGCCTTGTGGGACCCACTAGTGACTACCATAGCTTTGTGGGACCCCACTAGTGAGCGTTGGGGTCAGTAATGACCATTGTGGGACCCCACTAGTGAGCGTTGGGGTCAGTAATGACCATTGTGGGACCCCACTAGTGAGCGTTGGGGTCAGTAATGACCCTTGTGGGACCCCACCACTGACCCCCTCACCCACTACTGACCCCCCCCCCCCCCCCCTTGTGGGAAACCTCCCACCCGTTTTGACCCTGTCACAGACCTTGTGGGACCCAACTAGTGACTCCATAGCCTATTGTGGGACCACGACTAACCGTCGATCTCCCTATAAGGTATCAGCCATTGTGGATCCCCACCTACGGGGACTATCCGAGGCCTTAACCAGACCGCACCCTCCACTAATGTACCCCACCCGGGTCGTTACGGACATTCTCTAGGCAAGGTTTGAGCCTATCAACTGTAGCATAAACCTGCATCACCCTAATAGCCTCAGTGTGAACCTGGGCCCACAGTCACTAATGCACCCCTACACTGGGGTCTATATCGACGCTCGACCTACTAGACGGGCGTCAAGGTTATACTGCTAATCAAAAATCGTAATGTATAAAACCATATGATCTCAAGCACATGTGAAATACCAGGAGAGTTTGGACCTGGCCTAGACCATTCTCAAGTAGTGTCAGGGCAGGACCGCAAACCTGTGCTGCTAGTGGTCCACGTACGGATTG
>WNGS01153397.1:0-19781 GCA_020271785.1 Procambarus virginalis
AAGCAAAGTGTATTTCAATTACATTCTAAAAATTTAAGCTTGGCAAGAATTTTTATACACCTTTACAGTCGATCCGAAATTGATACGATTTGTTTATGTTGTTATGAATACACAGCCAAAATCTAAATATTGCATTTGTTATTTAGTTTTGAGTTGAATATTATCATGCACATTTTTCTATGCACTTTATAGAAGGAAAATTATTGGTGTTCTGTGGGAGATACGATGGAGAATGAGAAGACAAATCCATTTTTGTTTGTATTAAAAAGACAAGGTCTATTTTGAAAGATGATCTGAAACATGGAAAATATATGATGGGTGATTAACAGGGATTAACTTATGCTAATCGGGTTTGCCAGAATTCAAAAGATAAAATGGATCGACGTTCCATTTTAACATTCAAACCCCTCACGATGATTTTCGTGCCAGCGTACTTACGAAAATATTTTGAAAACTAACAAAATCACTACGGCTTTCTAATAGAAACATCCACCTTTATTCATTGATTTCCGAAAAATTTACAGAAATATCCTGCGATCTAAACTAAGAACATAGTCCCATAAATCACATCAATTATATTCTGAATCTATTGGTCCCATATATATATAAATATATATTGTCACGGGGGGTGGGCCGGGGCTCTGCTAGCACTCGGCTGCTAGGGGCTCGAAAGGCCGAATACTCAGCCCCTCCGACTCCCGGGATTCACCGGAGTCTCCTTGGTCCCACAGGAGAGGACCAGCAATGCCCACCTCCGCAGGTCTTTGCTTCCACCACTGAAGGGGTGCCACTGACTCACCCTGGAAGCCCTTCAGTCAACCACGGGGAAACTGCTATCAGCAATTCCGGCCTAGACCCGTGGAGGAGTGAAGGAAGACTCGGGCTTACCTTATAACAATGACCTCCCTGAGTCTTGCCTGCCGGACAAAGAGGTTGCAGGAACTCCTTTCCCGCCTGTCTTCTCTATCTTTTCCTCAACAAGGTCGCCAGCTGGGTTATTATATCTGCACCCCAGCGATGCAGTTCAGTGGGTGTATATATGTTGTCTGTTGCCAGAGTGTTGCTACTCCCAAGATCTACTATTGGACTGTCAGCCCAGGGTACACTCCCTTGAAGGTCCGTGTGGCTTTACCTCTCTCTAGCCACCACGTTACTAGTTGCCGCCATTCAGGCACTAGTACTGATCGGATGGCTAAGGGTGCACTTTATATAAGTCTGTGCTGTGTGCCACTCCCTAGGCAATAAGAAATTCTATAGGGAACGTGATGTCCCCTAAATGGTACTATGATAACCCTCGTGTATGCTCAATAGAGAAATTTTGCAATGGAGGCACACTTAAACACAATAGTAAAATGTGTGAATTTACTGACACGAATACATGATCACACATATGATTACAAGTGATACAAGGAAATGAAAATAATAATAATAACTCTGGAGATTGTCAGCAACTCTTCTCTCACGTTCTCCAGGCTCCTTCAACTGGGCAGATAGACAGGAGTCACACACTCTCTCACAGAAGGGCCTCTTCACCACGTCGGCTCCTCTTCTTCACTGTCCTGCCATCCACACACACTGTCCTCTCTGACAGTCCTGGACATAAGCTGCCCTGCAGCCTATTCTGCTACTAAAGCATTAATATCCTATTTCCACATATATAAGTGAATATAATGGCCTATCTAGCCTACTCTCACAAAGGGGTAATGGGAGGGAAAATGATCTACCTTAACAATCCTTGGCTCACGACGCCTGTCCCTCGATGGTGTGAGGGTCCTATGCTTCCTGAGTCGATCCTCGGTGATCCAGGAACGTTCCCACAGGTCCTCAGGTGTCGTGAAGCCTTCGCGTCTTCGCCGTTCCAATCCCTGGGGTTCAGCTATCCCAGTCCTGGTCCATCAATGGGCGCTGAGCTGATCGCTATATTCACACACACGTTCCTTCCACGAGGCGCTGCTCCTCGTCCTAGAACGGTGTCGTCCCTCTAACACCTCAGTGGATGTGACCCGGTCACAGCTATGCCTGCCCGCCACACCTTTCAGGCCCTCAACGTCACGCGTCGCCGCCCAGCGTCGTCACCGACAATTCTCCAAGTTTGGCACTTCTCTGCCCACTCAACTTGGTTCCTTTTTGCTTCCCAGAAGCGCGGGGCCTCCTATGTATCAGGTGGGCTGCGATGGCTAGCTCTAATCCACTGAGAAAGGCCTGTTTAGCCTCCAATCCTTGAGAGCTGACAGAGGAGCGTCCTCTCCCCTTCGCTGTCAGGTCAACTCTGACGTTGGCGCCGCCCGGGACACTCGGTGACGTCACGGCGGGCTCTGATTGGTCGCCTGTGACCCGAGTCATCCAATCCGCACACGGCTAGCGTCCATTCCAAAACGTCATATCTGCAGTAGGGGATACTCTTTCATTTATATCCGGGCGCCTCTTTCCCCTTACCTACAGACTTATAATGTAAGTTTCTCCCTGTAGGGAGAGTCGATATGACTCTTACAGCAGGCAACGAAAGAGATAGGAGAGGGCACCGTAACATACCCCTCCCCTTAAAATAAGAGTCATATCGGTTAGTGAATCCGGGAGAGGGCATCTGCTACCACATTCTCCCTTCCTTTAATGTGCCTGATTTCTAGCCAGTACTCTTGTAACAGTAGGGCCCATCTTGTCAGCCTTTGGTTCGTGTTCTTCATCCTGTGCACGAACGTCAAGGGGTTATGATCGGTGAACACTTGCACCGGTCTAGTACCTCCACCCACATAGACGTCGAAATGTTTCAGTGCCAGGATCAGGGCTAGGGCTTCCTTTTCCACTGTACTATAAGCCCTCTGGTACTTTTCGAATTTCTTCGAGTAGAATGCTACTGGACGGTGAACTCCGTCCTTCTCTTGAGCTAACATGGCTCCAATCCCCACGTCGCTAGCGTCGACGTACAAGATAAAGTTCGACTCGAAGTCGGGCGAAATCAGCACTGGCGCTTCGGTTAATAACTGCTTGGTCTTCTCGAAGGACTCCTGGCATGCTTCCCCCCACCTCCATCTAACGTTCTTAGATAGCAATTCAGTCAGAGGGTGTGCCACTGTCGAGAAGTTCTTGCAAAATCCTCTGTAGTATCCGATCATCCCTAAATATCGTAACAATTCTTTTCTCGTCCTGGGATTCGGATATTCTTTGATTGCCTTCACTTTATGGTCTACCGGAGTCACCTTCCCTTGACCCACGATGAAACCTAAGTATTCTAATCGGGCCTTACCGAATTCGCTCTTGGCCAGATTTACCGTCAGGTTCGCTTCTTCCAACCGTTGGAATAACTCCGTCAGTCGACTCATGTGTTGTTTCCAGCTATCGGCGTACACCACAATATCGTCTATATACACGGCGCAACCGTCCATCCCTCTTAGCACTTCGTTCATCATCCTCTGAAAACAACTTCCGCTGTTCTTCATACCAAACGGAAGTACCTTATACTGGTACAATCCGTCTGGAGTAGCAAACGCTGAGATCTTTCTCGCACTCGGAGACAAAGGGATTTGATAGTATCCTTTCAGCAGATCGACCTTGGTAACAAACCTTGCGTTTCCCACTTGGTCGACGCAATCACTTATTCGGGGCATCGGGTGAGAATCCGACACGGTTATGGAATTCACTTTGCGATAGTCGGTGCAAAAACGATAGGATCCATCACTCTTCTTGACCAGCACACAGGGCGAGCTCCACTCACCATTGCTGGGCTCAGCGAGATCATTCGCTAGCAAATATTCCACCTCCTGTCGCATGATCTTCCTCTTTTCAGGACTCACCCGATAAGCGCTCTGCTTGATTGGCTTTCCTCCGCGCACGTCCACTTCGTGCACCACACTCTTGTGCCGTCGGGGCACATCCGTGAAGAGCGACTTGTTCCTTCGTATCAGCGTCACTAGATCTCTCCTTTTCCCTTTATCCAGATGACGCAGCCTCTCTTCTAGATGTACCAAACTCTCTGTGTTTGACAGGCGTGTACCATCGGCACGGGCCCACTTTCTTTCCTCTGCTGGCAACACTTGGCTCATCTCCATACACAGAGCCAATTTCCCTTCCTGGGACGGTGTTGCTCCCTTCACTCCCGAACTCTCTTGCTCCTCTGGGAAGTATGGCTTCAAACGATTGATATGACATACCTGTGTCTTGTTAGGGCGATTCGGCTTACTGATCTCATAACTTACAGGACCCACACGGCGAACAACCGAGTATGGACCACCAAAGCGTGATTCCGTCACTCTACCTCTCCCAGGTAGCAACATCATCACTCTGGCTCCTGCCTCGAACTCCCTCGGGACAGCCTTCTTGTCGTACCAGATCGACATCTTCTCTTGAGCTGTCTTCAGGTGATCAGCAGCCAGCTCCTTCGCCGTTTTCAACCGTTCGTGGAATCTCCGCACATACTCTTCCACTGTCACTAATGTTTTCCCCGCCGTCAACTGCTCCTTCAGCATCGATAACGGGCTCCTTACCTCGTGTCCAAACACTAGCTGGAATGGAGAGAATCCCAGAGACTCAACAATAGCATCTCGGATCGCAAACAGGGCTGGACAGACAGCCTCATCCCATTCCGCTCCCTGTTCTGCACAATACACCCTTAAGATGGTCTTCAGAGTGGAATGGAACCTCTCAATCGCTCCCTGCGATTGAGGTCTATAAGGAGACGATCGTAGTTGGGCTATTCCCCAGCTTGCCATAGCTTGCCTAAACCACTTCGACTGGAAAACGCTTCCACAGTCGGACTGGATCTTCTTGGGCACACCTACCCAAGCAAAGAACCGCTGAAGGTGTCCCATGACGCATCTCGATGTCACCTTCCGCACTGGGATCGCCTCTGGAAATCTCGTCGAAGCACACATGATAGTCAATAAGTAATTATTCCCTTTTCTGGTCTTAGGTAGTGGTCCCACGACGTCGATTATTAGGCGTTCAAACGCCTGGCCGAACGCCGGAACTGGAACCAAAGGTGCTTTCGGGATGGCAGGGACGTTCTTTCCCGCTCTCTGGCACGGGAAACACGTCTTGCAAATTCTTCTTACATCCGCGTCCATGCCCGGCCAATAAAAATGTTCCCGAAGCCTGCTTAAAGTCTTGGTCACTCCCAAGTGACCCGCGGGATCCACTGAGTGTGCAAGCTTCAGTACCGCGTTTCTGTACCGCGCCGGCATCACCACCTGACGCCTCACTCTCAGCACATCATCACCCGCTTCTTCCCTAACCGGTCTCCACTGCCTCATTAACACTCCCTTCTCCACGAAGAAGTGAGTTGGTGACTCGGGTCCGGCGAGACCTCCTTCAGCCTCCCGTACCAACTCAGGAAACTCTTCCCTTTGCAGCTCACCTAGACGGGTGCGGTCAATGCCTAGAGGACTGGTGAGAGTAACTTGGACACTCCTATCCGACCCTTCCTCACCTGTCGCTTTTCCTCTGGCCTCCTCTCGGAACAAATGATCGAGCCCCAGGTCACCCGGCATGTTCTCTTCGGCGTGACTGGATCCGCTCACATCATCTTCCCTCACGTCTCGTCCCGACGTCACCGCGCATACCGGAAATGCCACTCTCGCAATTTCCGTTTCGCCACTGCTGGCGCCCGTCCTGCTGCTCTGTCGATAGGGTTCTATACACTCCTCACCTTTAATCAAATTCGGGAGAACACATCCCCCACAGGAGTCATTCCCTAGGATCACCTGAGCTTCCATCCTGGGCAGTAGAGCACAGACCCCTACTACGAGAGTCTGACAACCATAGTCTGAATTAAGAGTCACCTTATGAAGGGGCATCCTCACTTGTCCCCCCAACGTCCTTATCAGGGCTTCCCCTGTACTGGAACGTCTGTAGTCCTCGGGGAAGAGGGATTCACTAACAAGGGTGAAGTCGGATCCAGTGTCCCTCAGCATCCTTGCTGGCACAGGATCAGCTCCTCTTATCTTCACCGTCCCCTCACACACAAAGGGGTGAATCCTCTTCTCCCTTATCACTGGCATATCACCTGAATTATCGTTGGCTTCTTCGCTTCCTATCCTCGCGAAAGCCACGTTCCCACCGTGCCTTGGGCGACCGCACTCCCTTGCAAAGTGTCCTCGTCCCCCACAGTTGTAACACCGACCACCTCTCCTGGGCGACCCTCTACTAGTCACCCTGGTAGCACCAACGGTAGAGGTTCCCTGGGTCCTCCTAGGACTCCCCGTCGTCGGTTCCCGGGCAGCAGCACTCGCTCCCGAGCTAGGTCCACTGCTCACAGCTTGGGGCTTCCTTCCCGCGTCCCTTGAGCTCTTGAACCGGGTTACTTCATCGGGCACACTACTCTTGGGAGAGTCCCCACCCGTCCTCGCTCCTCCTGAACTCCTAAAGTTCCCTCCCGACCTGGGGTAAGGCGAGTGTCTGGGCGGCCCCTCCCTCCTGAGATGTAGTGCCTCCTCCAGCATGTCGGCTCGGTCCGCTGCAGCCTTTAGGTCCTTAATACCTGCTTCTCTCACCCTTACTCGCAACTCTGGATGGAGCACTGACATAAACTTCTCCATCACTATCAGTCGTTTGATATCATCCGCCGACTCCGCTTCCTCCGCCTTCAACCACCGTAGGAACTTCCGTTCCATATCCCTGGCGGTCTCGGCGTAAGACTTTCCCGACGCTCTTGTACACTCTCTGAACCGCTTCCGGTACATCTCCGGAGTCAGCCGGAATGAGTGGAGCACCGCATTCTTAATTGTGTCGTAACTAGCACACTCCTCTAGGTCCAGCATGTTGTAGGCTTCCCGGGCCTCCCTAGTCAAACTGCCCTGGACCAGAGCAGCCCAATCATCTTCTGGCCACTCCTTCAGAGTTGCTATCCGTTCAAAGTGTTCGAAGAACGCCTCAGCTTCTTATGGTTCGAACATAGGTAAGTCACGCTCCCTTACCTTGAGGTCATCCCACCATGCAGGTAGTGAGGGCAGACCACGCTCAATGTGACGCAATTCGACTTTTTTCTTTGCCTTTATCTCCTCCAGTCGCGGTTGTCTCTCTCCTTTTTCTCGCCGCAGCCGAGCTTTACGTTCCTCTCGCTGCAGCCGTGCTTCTCGCTCACGCTCCTCTCGCTGCAGCCGTGCTTCTCGCTCACGCTCCTCTCGCTGCAGCTGTGCTTCTCGCTCACTCTCCTCTCGCTGCAGCTCAGCTGCACATTCCTCTCGCTGCAGCCATGCTTCTCGCTCATGCTCCTCTCGCTGCATTTGCGCTTCTCTTTCCTCTCATTGCAGCTGGGCTTCCAGTTGCATCTTCATTATTTCCAGTTGCAGGCTCCTCTTACTACAGCTGCACCTTCCACTGCTCCCATGCTCACTGTGAAATTTCTCCACACTGGTAGGTGCTTGGGGTGGCTCCAGTCAGGACGGTTCACCTTGCGATGGCTCTTCTTGGGACGGCTCTCCTTGAGATGGCCTTTCTTGAGATGGCTCCTCTCCCGTCGCCTCCTCTCGAGCTGTGAGCTGTGCCATGATCTCTATCCTTCGCTCCGCAACCTTAGTCGTCCTCAACCTGATCCCAAAGGGGTTTGCCACTTGTTGGAGCTGGGCCTTGGTACACTCTTCCAAAATTCTCTTGTCCCTTGTGTCAATAAATTTCTATACTTTGTCCTCCTCCACCTCTATATCATCGAGCATATACGACAGCACAGACAAGTTAGTAGGTACTAATTTCACCGTTTCAGTCCCTTAGCTGGTTGAGTAACAGCACTACTGAATTCACTGGCCACGCTGTATTAGTACCCTGGCGACACTGTCTTGAAATTTGGGCAACACTGTAGCTTGATCACCATACTATGGCAACACTGTAGCCTGATCCACGCATCTTGGCGAAGTTTCCAGTTCTTGGCTACCGTGGTTCGAATCCTGGCAAGGTCGCCAGTTCTTGTCACGTGGGGGTGGGCCGAGGCTCTGCTAGCACTCGGCTGCTAGGGGCTCAAAAGGCCGAATACTCAGCCCCTCCGACTCCCAGGATTCACCGGAGTCTCCTTGGTCCCACAGGAGAGGACCAACAATGCCCACCTCCGCAGGTCTTTGCTCCCAACACTAAAGGGGGGTGCTACTGATTCACCCTGGGAGCCCTTCAGTCAAACATGGGGAAACTGCTGTTAACAGTTCCGGCCTAGACCCGTGGAGGAGTGAAGGAAGACTCAGGCTTACCTTATAACAATAACCTCCCTGAGTCTTGCCTGCCAGACAAAAAGGTTGCAGGCAACCTTTCCCGCCTGTCTTCTCTATCTTCTTCTTAACAAGGTCACCAGCTGGGTTAGTATACCTGCACCCCAGCGATGCAGTTCAGTGGGTGTATTATATACTGTTTGTTGCCAGAGTGTTGCTACTCCCATAGATCTGCTATTGGACTGTCGGCCCAGGGTACTCTCCCATAAAGGTCTGTGTGGCTTTACCTCTCTCCAGCCACTACGTTACTTGTTGCAACCATTCAGGCTCTGATACTGGTCGGATGGCTAAGGGTACACTTTTATGTAAGTCTGTGCTGTTTTACCACTCTCCAGGCAATAAGAACTTCTATAGAGAACGTGGTGTTCCCTAGGTGGTACTATAATAACCTACGTGTATGCTCATAGAGAAATATTATAATGTAGGCACACTTAAACACGATGATAAAATGTGTGAATTTACTGACACAAATTACATGATCACACATACAATCACAAGCAATACATGAAAATGAAAATAAGGATAATAAATCTGGAGATCGTCAGCAACTCTTCTTGCACGACCTCCATCCACTCCTTCAACTGGGCAGATAGACAGGAGTCACACACTCTCTCACAGAAGGGCCTCTTCACCACGTCGGCACCTCTTCTTCACTGTCCTGCCGTCCACACACACTGTCCTCTCCAACAGTCCTGGACACAAGCTGCCATGCAGCCTATTCTACTACTAAAGTATTAATGTCATATTGCCACATACATAAGTAAATATTGTGGCCTATCTAGCCTACTCACACAAGGGGTAATGGGAGGGAAAATTGATCTACCTTTACATTCCTGGCTCATGACGCCTGTCCCTCGATGGTGTGAGGGTTCCCACGCTTCCTAAGTCGATCCTTGACGATCCAGGAACGTTCCACAGGCCTTCAGGTGACGTGAAGCCTTTGCGTCATCGCCGTTCCAATCCCAGAGATTCAGCTATTCCAATCCTGGTTCACCAATGGGCACTGAGCTAATCACTATATTCATACACCCGTCCCTTCCACAAGGCGTTGCTCCTTGTTTTAGGAACGGTGTCGTCCCTCCAAAACCCTCAGTGGATGTGACCCGGTCACAGCTAGGCCTGCCCGCCGCACCTTCCAGACCCTTCATCCAGCGTCGCCGCCCAGGGTCGTCGCCGACTATTTTTCAATTTTGGCACTCCTCTGCTCAATCAACTTGGTTCCTTTTTGCTTCCCAGAAGCGCAGGGTCTGCAATAACTTGTGGTGGGCTGCGATGGCTAGTTTAATCCACTGAATAAGGCTTGTAGAGCTTCAAATCCTCGAGAGCTGACCAAGGCGCGTCCTCTCACCTCCACAGTCAGGTCAACTCTGACGTTGGTGCCACCCGGGGTACTCGGTGACGTCACGGTGGGCTCTGATTGGTCGCCCGCAACCTAAGTTGGCCAATCCGCGATCGGCTAGTGTCCCTTACAAAACGTCATATCTGCAGGTAGGGGATACTCTTTCATTTATATCAAGGCGCCATTTTCCCCCTTTACCTACAACTTATAATGTAAATTTCTCCCTTAACTGGCGACCGATCTGGTCGCCACATATACCAACAGACTTCCCTGTACCTCAGAGAATCAGTATAGGGAGAGTTGATATGACTCTTAAAGCAGGCAAACGAAAGAAATAGGAGAGGGCACCGTAACAATATATATATAAATATAATATATATATATATATATATATATATATATATATATATATATATATATATATATATATATATATGTTGGGTATCTGGGGCTTAAACTCATGTATTAAATTATTTGCTTATTGTATTTAAATAAATCGATGGACCACCCACTTTTGAGAAAAGAGGGAAAATGAATAATAGTGATCATTAGAATGACACTAGAGAACCAGTGTCTATATCATGGAAACTAATTCAATGAATAATCACTTGAAAATAATAAATGGACTGTATTATTAATTAAAGTCAAAGCCTCAAATATCAACATTGGGGGGTTATTTCTAGAAGTTCATATATATCTAGGAACTAGTGTGGTTCGTCACTAGTTCATTGTTGAGTTAATAACATAGTAAATCTAAACTACAATAGATTCAAAGATATGATAACTCATATTATGAATATTAAAGATTATGAATTACTGAGCAACAGTCAGAGCAGAACACATTAATTGTCAAATCATCGTTTCTGTCAATAATTTATTCAATGTAAAGATCCTATAAGAATTATATAGAAATCAATAATGATATTAGATAAATTTGTACGAAAAAATGTCTTAGCTGTAAGACGATTTCTGTAACGCCATTTCGTCATTCGTCCTCGTGGTCACAAGATCCCAATAAAGAAAGAACCCAAAGTGAATAACACGACTGATGAGAAACAACTTGTCGACTCCTCGTATACACGCTGAAATCAGAGAAATTTAAGTAGCATTTGATTAAGCTACGATTTATTTCAAATATTCATGAAATGAAATAAATGAAAGAAATCAACTAACGTTGTATGGTTGTTGGTTGTACATCCTAACGACAGACTACCCATAAATATACAATCTCGAGTGATGCATCAGACTAGAAACGTATACTTAACATGAGCGTATCAAGTACTGAAGTCTGCCGAAATTGCGTCAGCCAGTCCCAAGCGTCCACTGCTGTGTACGTGTAATTCCGGGTCGTGGCTTCAATTGTTGACGCGTTATTAACTGGCCGGGCACTATAGAACACGTGGATAAGTACTTGTTAACTGTTAACCGGGTATCAACGTAATTCTTGTTGATAAAAACTCCCCAGTCACTACCACGTGTCTCACCACTCTTCACGCCACGGATACCTCGTGTGCAATGGCGACTCCGCCCGCCCTCAACCCGTTTCTCGCATTCACCACAGAAATTATTAATCACTAATAATTCTTTTCCGTGCAATTATGGATGTAATACGTTAATGAGAACTGGGTTGCAATTATAGGGACTTAAATATTATCATATTCTCGTTTAATGGTCTTAAACGAGAAATGGAGAAGATTTTATTCTCTCCATAGCATTCGAACGTAACAGATAAAAACTGTTACTAAATAATAAGTTCAGTTAATAACTCGGTTTTAGATTATCGGGAGTCATATTATCCGTAGGTAATTATTACACGGAATACTGATAATTTTTAGAGAACCACATTCAGTTCTCTAACACATTAGTAATAAACGTGTCTAACTAGACATTATCTGACGCAATGTTGCTACTCGATTTCATGAGAATTCTAGCACTAATACGCAGATGAAATGGTTTAATTTATGTTGACACTACCGTTAGTGAGATTAATAACTACTGTAGTTAGTATTTAATGATGATGATTTATTATAATACAATAGTAGTTTATTAGTGTTGGAAATTTCCAACAATATATATATATATTAAACATCTGCCACTACCTTGGATCATTTATAGACTAACATAACAGCTCCCGAAACTGACACTATTTGTTAGTGTAATAACAGCTTCCCTTGTATCTGGTATAATCTATGGCAGAACAACTGACTACTATCCTACCTTTCTCATAGTAAGCATGGACTTAACACCACCAGAAAGCTAGAAACTAACATTCAGGTTACACAGTGAATCAGCTATAGGCAACCTTACAAATGCACTTCACAATATTAATTGGGAATCTGAATTCAATATTACTCAGGATATTAATTCATTAGTTAACCTAGAAATTAGAATTAGAAATTATTTAGATTAGAAACAAATATCTCTTTGATATCCCCAGAGTTAAACTTAATCTGTGTAAACATTCTATGCAAATAATGGGACCCAGTCTATGGAACTCACACCCTAATTCAATTTCTTTCTTTATTATGCACCCCATACCCATCCCGTGGGCGGTGGTGTAAAGGATACAGAGGCACATAATCGGTTCAGGAACTGAACCCTCTAGTTCGTTTAGCTAAGCAAATAACAATGTTTGACGCTAGTTACAAAATTATCAATGTTGTATACACATGTACACACCCTCATACATACATGTACATATATATATACGTATACACATATACATACACATACATATCTAATCACCCACACAAATACACACATCAAGAATCTTTGTGTCACAAGTGACACAAAGAGGTGTCACAAGTGACATTACAAGAGGCTCACAACAGTCACTA
Source organism: Procambarus virginalis (assembly GCA_020271785.1). NCBI lineage: Eukaryota > Metazoa > Arthropoda > Malacostraca > Decapoda > Cambaridae > Procambarus > Procambarus virginalis. Next base: position 12,363 of record WNGS01153397.1, read on the forward strand.
TACAAGGCACTTTACATCTATAGTGAGTCACACAGTTACTAGTCTTGCTGCACACCCACCCAACTGGGCGGCAGCTTTACAGTCATGTGCATGCATTACCGACAGTAAGCAAATTTTGGATACTTCGCTAAAATTTCGGGCAGCACATCATTGTGAATGAAGTACTTACACATTTCTTGGACACTATTGATGGTGTTATCTCTAAATTCCGCAATTTTTTCACATTCCATTATATAATGACGCAAAGTATGCGAATAGTTCTGCTGACAGAGTTTACATTTAGTCAAATCTACATCAGCAGATGTTACAAACTCCCAGAGGTACTTGTAGCCGAGCCTAAGCCTAGCAGTGGTAACATCTAGAAGTCTGCTAACATTATTGGATGACCCATAGACGTGCGGTTCTTCATGCATAATAGAATGATGATAGATGGAGTAACTGGTGTGAATTTCACTTTGCCTCAAGCCTCCGAAATTTAGTTGATGTTCCTGGGATATTACTGCCCTCAGGCTGCTGAAAGGCAGTCCAAGTTGGTAATCAATTCCCTCTTTACGAGCAAAAGTCTTGGCTAGCTCATCAGTTCTATCATGCATTCGGAGACCAATATGGGAAGGAATCCACAGGAGACAAACTCTGACTCCATCATTGATTATTTCACTATATCTGTGTCTAGCTTCAGAGATAAGCACGTCACAGTTATGCCTTGGGGAGCTGAGGGCAGTCAAGGATGACAAGGAGTCACTTACAATTAGCGTGTCAACTTTGGATTCATATACGCGCTCTAGTGCAAGGATTATGGCAACCAATTCTGTTTGAAGAGTGGAGGCCCAGTTACTTAGTCTCGCTCCACACTCATGGGAGATGGAACCATCTCTCCCTGTCACAACAACTGCACTTCCAGCTGCACCATAGGACTGATGCAAGGATCCATCAGTGTAAATAATCTGGGAAAGGGAGCGCTCTCTGACTAAAGCATCAATTTGGCTTAAGGCATTGTACTTTGCTTCTTGTCGAAGCAAGGCCTGTTCTTTAATCAGCTTCTTGGGTGGGAAAGGGGGAACAGTAATTTGGAAAGGAGTGATCTCCCATGGGGCAGGAAAGTGTTGTTGTTGTCGCTCTTGGTGGGGGTGATGAAAGTTATACATTCTGAGCACATTGGCAGTTACAGTAATCCATTTGGAGGGATGCTGACCTTCAAGGAAGAAGGCTTGGAGGGCTTCAGTGCAGGGGTTAGGGTGGGTTAGCCTAAGCATCTTGATACCAATTAAAGCATTAATTTCAGTGATACGATCACTTACACATGAAATATTCAGTTCCTTCCTCATGTTTAGTAATTTAGTTGTACGGGGGCATCCGAGGATAATCCTCATGGCTTCGTTTTGCATCTTTTCCAGCCCTCCAAGCATTCTCTCAGGCACTAGAGCAAGCATGGGTGCAGCATAATCAATCAGAGACCTAATATATGAGAGATACATCATTTTGACAATTCTCACATTTGCACCATAGCTTGGATGGTAGCCTGCCACAGCCTTGAGAGCACGGAGCCTCTCTCTACATTGGCGACCCAGTCTGGCTACAACATTGCGGTACAGTGGAACTTCAAGACCAAGGTATTTGTATCTGGTTACATAGTCGAGCAGAGAGCCATCATGCAACTGCATTTTGCGAACGGCCCCACCCCGCCTGGGTGGGCGTCGGTTCAGGATCTTTGTTTTCTCTACTGAGATGACCAAGCCTAGTTCCTGACATGTGTGCAATACAGAGTTCAGAACATTTTGGGTGTTGGTATACCCATTGGTGTGGATCAGTATATCATCCGCATAGCTAATGATGTGTTCGCTTGGGCTCCTAGTTACTGAGTTTAGAAGTGCATTGATTAACACATTGAACAGAGTAGGACTGAGGACACCTCCCTGTGGAGTGCCAAGTTCAAAATCTCTCGTTACACTCCTATGCCCTTGGAATAGTACAGATGACTTCCTGTTGGATAGATAGCCTCTTATCCACCGTAAAAGCCATCCTCCAACATTCATTTTAGCAAGTTCGCTCAGAATGACGTGTGGGTTAGCAATGTCAAAGGCTGACTTAAGATCTAGGAAAGTGGTGTATGACCTATCAGTATGCAGGGTGAGGAATGTGGTGATACAGTGATGTACACTCTTTCCATGCGTAAAGCCATATATCTGGGGAGACAACATGTTCCCTATACGCTCTCTGATATATTGCTTAATTAATAGAGATTCACAAATAAAACTTATATTTGTATATGTTATCAGAAATGCAGAGATAAAATAGTTTTTGTGAACCCATCACAGAGATTATATTTTATTAGACAGGAAAGATATTCATATTTTAAACTAGGTTTCTTGGCCGACGCTCTCCCGATGGGATCTATGATCTTTCGAAGATCAATGTAATTTAATCTAAATATTGTAATAAACGAAGTTTTCTATGTCATAATAAAGATAGAAATATAAGCTGCATGTTATTACTTTAGCATAAATATAACTGAAGTGAAAGTGAAGATATATGCCTTTTTACAGTTACGTGATGGCTATCTCAGGGAGTGTGAAGGCCTGCAAACAAGTGAATTAATTGTGTAATTCATTTGCATATGTGCAAAGTAACATCAAAGGTCTATATGTCAGCATAAACAAAGATGTAGACGATAATGTGACTACATTTCAAGGAAAATATATCTTAAATGAAAGCCAAGACATGGTTAAATAAATAGCCAATACCACACCATCGCCGGTGTCCGGACACATGAAAACTTTCAATGCATCAGTGTCCTGCCAGGCGGGCAATACAGGCTTCACAATTTAGAAAAAATTTGTAATTCAGAGAGATGCGTTGATAAACACAAAATGTTTTATATTTTAAATACAGATATAAACTTTGTTTTCAAACGTTTATTGTAACAATATCTCAAGTATAAGAATCAAGATATATTTTGGACTTAACAATTTCATATAAAGTTGCAATGCTACCTTAATTGTATATGATCATCATCATATACAGACAGAATTAACTTATAAAATGTTGAGGTAAAGATAGACGTATGTTAATTATGACGCATAATCACTCTTAAGAACTTAATTATAAACCATAATATTATAATTATAATAATTCATTTTGGGGGGAACAGGTAGCCACAGTATATTCATACACGATAGGCTTTTATCAAGGTCATCCTTAAGGTCGAATTACTGACCCCGCCTAGAATGCAACCCCTCAACAAGCTGACTATTTCCTGAGTACCTACTTACTGCTAGGTGAACAGTCGCATTACGTGAACCCATACTCATCCTGTTACCAGTAGTTTGTGCAACCATACTCATCCTGTGACCTATAATTTATTGTGCAACCCATACTCATCCTGTTATCAGTAGTTTGCACACCCCATACTCATCCTCTGTGCGGTAATTTATTGTGTATCCCATACTCATCCTGTTACAAGTAGTTTGTGCAACCCATACCCATCCTGTTACCTGTAATTTATTGTGCAACCCATACTCATCCTATTACCAGTTGTTTGTGCACCCCATATCCATCCTGTGACCTGTAAATTATTGTGCAACCAAACTTATCCTGTTACCTGTAGTTTATTGTGCACCTCATACTCATTTTGTGAGTCATAGAACATTGTGCAACCCTTTCTCATCGTGTGAATCTTTGTTTACTTTGCTCTCCATACTCATCCTCTGTGCGATATTTTCTTGTGCAACCCATACCCATCGTGTGAGTGGTAGTTCATTGTGTACCCTATACTCATCCTGTGAGCATAGGATCCACAATGAGTTCATTTGTACTCCATACTCATCATCAAGAAGTGTATTTTACCAGCATTGTAATATAAATTAAGAATTTAGGCTTAACTGGATTACGGACCCATAATCAAAATAAGAGCCATCACTAATTATCATGACAAACGGCCTAGGCTACACTTCCGCCTTCGACAAGCGGCCGCCGGAGGTGCTTGGTTTATTGTACACCCTCGCACACCCAGCCCTGGGAATTGGGCATTGGAATGTGGACATGTGAACCATTACCCCCCCTCCCTCATTCTTCCTGTTAACAATAATACAAATAATAACAAAAAAACTAATAATATTAATAAAAAATAATAATGGAGAAACTTACTGTAATACCCTTGTGCTTGAATGAAGGTGAAGGAAAGATTCAATAAATGTGTAAGCGTATTAAAAACTAAATTTTCGAATCTAACCTTCATTCCTTCTCAATGTGTTGTATACCATGAAATGATTATACATTGTTCTATTGTGAACATTGTATACAGGGCCTCATGATATACATCCCCACAACAGCTCCCGGGTACCTAATTACTGCTAGGTGAACAGCAGTGAACACCACCTGCCAGCTCACCTAGTAATGAACACCACCTGCACATCGCACCGCACCACTTGCCAGCAGGTGCAGAAGTACGATGGAGAGAGCAAAGTATACAATATTTCAAGTATAGAAATAGAGATATATTTAGAATTTAACGTTTTCCTATAAAGTTTCAATAATACCTTTATTTAATGGTGCTACATAGCCTTCCCGGCTTGGTGCCTTTGATAATTACTTACTTACATTTATTGAACTTTATCATCATCTTTTACAAAAAGAAATTAACATAAAAAGTAGTCATTTGAATACACAACAGGCATAACTGTGACGTGCTTATCTCTGAAGCTAGACACAGATATAATGAAATAATCAATGATGGAGTCAGAGTTTGTCTCCTGTGGATTCCTTCCCATATTGGTCTCCGAATGCATGATGGAACTAATAAGTTGACCAAGACTTTTGCTCGTAAAGAGGGAATTGATTACCAACTTGGACTGCTTTTGAGCAGCCTGAGGGCAGTAATATTCCGGGAACATCAACTAAATTTCGGAGACTTGAGGTAAAGTGAAATTCACACCAGTTACTCCATCTATCATCATTCTATTATGCAGGAAGAACCGCACGTCTATGGGTCATCCAATAAGGTTAGCAGACTTCTATAGATGTTACCACTGCTAGGTTTAGGTTCGGCTACAAATACCTCTGGGAATTTGTAACATCTGCTGCTGTAGATTTGACTAAATGTAAACTCTGTCAGCAGAACTATTCGCATACTTTGCGTCATTATATAATGGAACGTGAAAAAATTCACGGAATTTAGAGATAACACCATCAATGGTTTCCAAGAAATGTGTAAGTACTTCATTCATAATGATGTGCTGCCCGAAATCTTAGCGAAGTATCCAAAATTTGCTTACTGTAAGTAATGCATACACATGACTGTAAAGCTGCCGCCCAGTTGGGTGGGTGTGCAGCAAGACTAGTACCCATCATAGATGTAAACTAGTGCGACTCATCATAGATGTAAAGTGCCTTGTATAGTGACTGTTGTGAGCCTCTTGTTGAATCACTTGTGACACAAAAGATTATTGGTGTGTGTATTTGTGTGTGTGATTAAATATGTATGTGTATGTTTATATGTATACGTATGTATATGTACATGTATGTATGAGAATGTGTACATGTATATATAACATTAATAATTTTGTAACTAGCGTCAAAAATTGTTATTTGCTTAGCTAAACGAACTAGAGGGTTCAGTTCCTGAACCAATTATGTGCCTCTGTAATCCTTTACACCACCGCCCACGGGGTGGTATATGGGGTGTATAATAAAGAAAGAAATTGAAAAATAGAAGTCGATATGTATGTAAATTATGATGCCGGATAGGATCACTATTAAGAACTTAATTATAAACCACAATATGTTCTGTATCATCAAAAATTCGGAAACATATCATATATTTTCAAATATTTGTAATTAAAGTATTTATTTAGGAAATATGTATTTTAGTTACCCTAGTTAGCTCTGAGAACACATATTCTTGCAGCAAGAATTTCTTTCCACCAATTTGAGAGGTGCTAATAATGAGACTATAGTCTCGACCCACTGGACAGGTCATGAACAACAATCAACTATAGCACCATCTATGTCAGACGATATTCAAAATGTTCTTAATATCATTCAAATTGTCAATACGAGAACAGAATACATATAGAATACAAATGAGTGATGTCAAAGGAATCACGTTGACTGACTGAGCCCCATTGTAAATATTTGTGGCTTCCTGACCATAAAGTTACCGCCACGGTCAAGGTAAGAGACCGGATGTACCCAGTATACAAGCCACGCTAGCTATTAGTTCATATAAGCTGACAACTTACCCAGATAAACAAAACTTCCTAATAATATATATTCAATTAGTACAAATGAAATGTTTAAATCGTGATTATATATGTATCACGTGGACAATTTTTAATGTAACTTTTTCCCCAGATATTCGGGCTCCTTATTATGCTTCGTCTTGAGGCAAAGCCCAATACCTTACGCCACATTGATGCTCTGTCCACAGATTATTCTCTCTCTCAAATCATATACACTGATGGTTTCCTACACCGCCCCACGGGTGCAGGTGCAGTTGCCTCTACCTATCAGACAGAACTATTTGCCTTGCTTCTTACACTAAAATGTGTACAAGTCTCTAAACTTGATGCATTAATTGTAAGTGATTTTCTATCATCCTTTAATTACGCTTAACTCTCTCAGAGTTAGTTTAGTTCATTTATTATGCACCCCATACCCATCCCGTGGGCGGTAGTGGAAAGGGTACAGAGGCACATAATGGGCTCAGGGACTGAACTCCACAATTCATTTAGCTAAGCAAGTTACAATCTTGATGAGCTAGTTACAAAATTCAATATAAGTCGTCACATCAACAATGGGTTCGAGATCGACCTCAGGTACAGGTTCTAAATTAAGCAACTGACATACGTGGAGAGCTAGTGTCACAATTTATATGTTTGTCCTGCACACCGCCCCCCCCCAGCATTGGTCACCATTTGGTCCGGGAGACATCTCCGTCACGCAGGGCCTCGCACCTCACAATCTCCAGTATCATCTATTGATCTGATAATGGCTCAAATGGGCCACCACTTACGGGCTATTCATGCCCGTGCCACCTTTTGGGTGGCTTAATCTTCATCAATCAATCAATCACCGCCCCCATCCAGTGGGGAGCGGTGGATAGGTTACAATCACTTAGTTACTACCTACAGTTAGCAAACTGGGGATATTTGGCTAAAATTTCTGGTAGCAGATAATTTTGAATGAAATATTTACACATCGCTGGAAACATTGGTTATAGAATTGTCTCTAAATTCACGTATCTTTTCGCACTCCATCACATAGTGACGGAGGGTGTGCGAATAATTTGTTGACACAGTTTACATTTGTCAGGTCTACATCGGCAGATAATGAGAATTCCCAGAGATACTTGTAACGAGTCTAAGCCGAGCAGCAGTAACATCTAGAAGTCTGCTGATTTTATTGGATGATCCATAGATGTGG
>WNGS01153421.1:0-12646 GCA_020271785.1 Procambarus virginalis
TATCCACTGGAGCACCTTACATTTTACTCCTCCCTCTTGCTCCAACTTCGTAACAGCCTTGTATGGAGTACTGTATAAAAAGCTTTCTGACAATCCAAGAAATGCAGTCTGCCCACCCACTCTTTCTTGTCTAATTTTTGTTTCTTGGTCATAGAAATCTGTTAAAACTGTGAGGCACGATTTACTATCTCAGAACCCATGCTGGTGGTGTGTTACAAAACAATTTCCCAACAGATACTCTAGGAGCATTTTTCTCACAATCTTCACCATCACCTTGCAAGGTATACAAGTAAGGGAAACTGGCTTCTAGTTCAGGCCTCTGTTCTGTCAACCTCTTTGAATATTGGGACACAATTAGTTTTCTTCCAGCTTTTCGGTAGGTCTCCTGTTTCCAAGGATCTGTTATACACCATAGAGAGTGGCACACTTAGTGCTTCTGCACCTTCTTTTAGTATCCATGGTGAGATTTTGTCAGGCCAACAGCCTTTGTCACATTCAGCTCCAACAGATTCCTTTTGACCTCATCACTGGTGAGGTCAAATTCCTTCGTGGTTGCTTCGTTTGCTTCCTCCTCATTTAGTGCAGGGGCTTCTCCTTGTCATTTGTGAAGACCTCCTGGAATCTCTTATGAGTTCATCACATAATTCCTTGTCATTCTCTGTGTATCTATTCTCCCCTTCTCAGTTTCATCACTTGTTCCTTCACTGCGATTTTCCTCCTGATGTGCCTGTAGCAGTGTTGGTTTTCTCCTTTTGAACCGGGATAAATCTATCTCGCAGCTCCTGGCATTTCTGGGTGACATAGTCCATCATATTCGTACATTATTCTCTCCGTGTTCTGTTTTCCATGGTATTTGCCTTAGGAAGTTCCTCATCACATCATATTTTCCTCTTCGGTAATTTAGTCTATTCATTCCGATCCCATCCCGGATAGGTTATATCTACCTCCACCAGATACTCAAATGTCAATACTCTGGGGTCACTCATCCATATGGGGGCTTCGAATTTAACTTCTCTTATTTCTGAGTCATTCAAGGTGAATATCAGGTCAAGTCTAGCTGGTTCGTCATTGCCTCTTATTTTTGTGGGTTCCCTGACATTTTGTCTCAGAACATATGTGAGTGTGTGTGTGTGTGTGTGTGTGTGTGTGTGTGTGTGTGTGTGTGTGTGTATTTATGTGTGTGTGGTTTATATGTGTATACGTATCCACTTGCCAATATGTTTAACGCTAAGCATGTGCACCATAACACCTGGCTAATCGCGTTTATTCCAAAGTAATGATCCTGTTTGAAACTGTTTCTCCCAAAATTTGAGCCAAAAGATTAGCTAGAAATTTGCGAAGGGAGTTGAAATGAGTTACAGCAGGAGCAGTGTGGGAGAGCGAGCGGCAGCCACAGGTGCAAACCCAGACATGGGTTCATGAAATCCTGAATTTATGTCAGGTCTGCGCCAAATTTGTTTCGTTTGCACCTTAATTATAAAGGATAATTGCCCGAATGGAATTCAGTAAGTGGACGGCGGATATATGAGTGGAGAAGGGTTAAATTCCCCTGATGGAAACGCTGAATTCAAATTGCACTCCATATTGCTCTCTAATCCTCCTATAAACGGCAATACCTAAATATCGCAGCATACTTTGTTTGTACACTGGATATTCAATGCATTCCTGATTTAGTGTGATTTGGGTTTTGTTTACCTGTGCTGTTCGTTCGTGTTAGTCCAGCTAGTTGAAGCTGACATCATCAGACCTCAGAGCGATTTAACCCCAAAAGATACGAGTTGAGAAGTATTCGCAATGGATACGTATTCAACAACAATAGACACGAGCTGAACAAAAATAAATATGAGTTGAACTCCCAGAGACACGAGTTGAACAACAACAGACGCGTGTTAAGCCAAAAATAGGCACAGGTTGCACAGCAGAAGTTAAACCTCGATGGGCACTAATTGAACCACAGTAGTCAGTTGATTCATTAACCCCAGAAAATGTCAATATCTTTGTGGTAACAGGATCTCTGTCATTGCAAGATGCAGCCCAATGATCGATTACAGTCGTGTTTAATATTTAATAACAAACTCAATAACGAGAATGAAAGATCTCAATTAGTTTTCAAAAGTCGTCCCGCTTATATATATTTTTTCTTTTTACATTTTAGCATCTTGCTGGTTAATTTTCTTATTACTTAAGATATGACTGAGTTAGTTTCTTGTGAGGCAGAGATTCTGTACGTTTGAGTGAAAACCATATATTCATCTTTAGCCAGAACATCTACATATGCTAAATCCAATATATGATTGATGCTGGCATCAATGCCTATAAGAACTATGCAAGCGTCATTGAAGGCAATATTAATTATGGCACAATTGAACATGAGAATGATGCAGCCGCCAGTGCATTCAAGATTGATACAGGCATTAATGAAAATAAGATTTATGCAGGCATCAATGAATACAAGGCTGATGCAAGCACGAAGGACTACACAACTGATAAAAGAACCAATCTATACATGAGTGGCCATGAATGAGAATGAAATAATCTACGCTGAATAAAAAAACTCAACCTAACACCTTCAAACAGATCACCGTCATTGAAATGTAAAAGAATAAAACCAAAAAACAAAATTAAATAGAGATCTCATTTATATAAAACTCACGACTCCTTTCAATGTTCACTCAAAGACGTTTACTCAACTGTGATCTCTTTTGATTCCCAGGACGACACCTGCACGAGTGTAGTGATCTTTCCGTAAGTCGTAAATTATTGATCTTCCTTGTTTTGGACTTGAGAAATGGAGTTTTTTTTTTAAGAGATCGGGGTGCCTTAAATGTGTTTATATAACGATTTTCACGTTCTATAGTGTCTTAATCTTATTGGATTGAGCATTTTGAAACCTGTTTGTAATACTTGGAGTTTTAAACACACCTGAATATTATCTCTCTAAAATTGGTATAAAGAATAAGTGAACAACGGTTCTGTTCATTTTGAACTGTTTATATTCTTTGGCATATTATCATGGATATTTAAGAAACCATCTAAGGAGAAGAGATGTGAAGTATAATTATTAAAATAACATTGATTCATCAATTTTAAAGTCAGTTCGTAAGAGATGCTTACTATAATTATTGAAACTACATTTAATTGTGGAACTTTTCAGGTCAGTTGAACTATGTCGGTCCCCAACATTGCCTCTCGATACTAGCATGTCATTATTTTCCAGATGCAAGTAGCGGAGGAGTGCCATGTTAGCTGAGTTATGCTGAAATATGTTGAGCGTCCAGGAAAGTGTTCTTGAAATACGTTGATCTGCTCTTGTTAAATGTTGCGAGCGCACACCGTTTCTGTACCAGAAAAAAGTACATACTTTCGATATTTTTGAACGTCGTCTCTTACGTTGGTAATATTGCGTTGCCTAGACGGCTCTCCTCAGCTGTTAATGCTCCTGCTGGACAATTTTATGATGCCTAAATATCTCCCTAAGTTTATTGGAAACTTGTCTGACGTTGTCTGGACAGGATCATCTCAGCTGAAGGTGTTTGTGCGAGAAAAAGAATCCGCTGCTGTAGAGGTGAGTTAACCCTACACTCGCCATACACTCACCTTACACTCGCCATACACTCACCTTACACTCGCCATACACCCTCCATACACTTTAATGAAAATAAATCACTTCTCAAGGTACATGGAATAAATGAGGCACTGAAGTCAGACAGGGACTTCTGCATCTACAATCAGTATTAACACTTGGCATAGCCATAAATAACACCTCAGCAAGCACCAAGGTTAACTGAAGCCCTAAACAGGCATGTGACCTGGAAGCTATACACCAAACAACATCAAGACAAAATGTGGTTTAGGGGCAGTCTCCGCGGGAGGGAAATAATGTCTGTTTAAGTTCTTAAAACGAACATTAAACGTTAAAAAATAAAATATGTGTGATGAGTATCGTTGATGGACAGAATCTAAGCTTTTGGCTGAACCTGATTGAAAACTTTATTATGACCTGAGTATCTGTTTTCTGGAGTTAGTTAGGAAAATAAAGCATATATCATAGTTTTTAAACCATAACAGAGGAAATGAAGTATTATTAGTAATGATATGTAATTATTTAACATACCTTTTATAAGTTAAATTCATACTCTAAGGAATGTAACATGATGCAATTACGTGATTAGATGATCATGAAAGGTCATGTGAAGTGAAGAGACGATATAATGTTAAATTAGATAAATATATGCATTAATTAAGTGTAAATTGCAACATGGTATTCCAGGGAAAGCTTCTCAATTAGAATCATGACTAGAGTTTGTAGGCAAAAAAATATACTGGCCCAATTACTTTGTATTTTGTCGACTGATTTGTTATATGTTTATTGGATAAATTAACATTTATCTAAATGAGGACTTAAACAACATTCACAAAACATGCAACACACACACACACACACACACACACACACACACACACACACACACACACACACACACACTGTGACCCTCTAACACCTTCCCCCATCTCCTTCTTCCCCTCTTCTACCCCAAAATCCCCACCTACCCCCGATTCCCCCCTAACTAATACACCCTCTCTTCCACTCCCAGCACCCATGCTCCATTCTCCTCTCAGCCCTCTGTCCTCAATATCCCTCTCCCCCCCCCAACTTCTCAAAATCTATCTGACTCTCAGTCTCACTCTATTTCTCAATCCCCACATGCTATTCAGACCCCTAACTTTCAGACCCATTATGCCCTTCCTACCCCCCTAGATGCCCAGACCCCATTCGCCTACCAGGCACTCCCAGGCACCCCCCTAGCACCCCCCATTCACCCCCCACAGCCCCCACTCGCCCCCACAGCCCCCACTCGCCCCCCAGACCCACCAGTCCCCCCCAGACACCCGGTGAAAGGGGGAACTCAGACACCCGAGTTTCCAAGAAGAGTCTCAAGGTGTGGTACACCAATGCTGATGGGGTAGCCAATAAAGCAGAAGAGATAAAAGAAAGAGTTAGTGAGGCAGACCCAGACATAGTGGCAATAGTGGAAACTAAAATAAATGACATGATCTCGGATGCAATCTTTCCGGAGGGGTACCAGGTGATAAGAAAAGAAAGGACACAGAGACAGGGAGGAGGAGTGGCACTCCTAATAAAGCGGAAATGAAAGTTTGATGAGCTGGAAAATCCGGGTACCAATGAAAGCACGAGCTCCATACATGGAAATCTGACAGTGGATGGGAAGAAGATTGTAATCTTGATACTCTACAATCCCCCACCAAACAGTAGAAGGCCCAGGCAGGAGTACGAGGACAGCAACAAGGCATGTATAGATGAACTGCAGAGGGCAGCAACAATAGCGCATAGAATGAAGGCGAAGCTACTGGTCATGGGGGACCTAAACCACGGAGAGATAGATTGGGAAACGAGGAATCCCCATGGCGGGGAGGAGACCTGGGGAGCGAAGCTGGTAGACGTTATTGACAGGAATTTCCTAACACAGCATGTGAAGGAAGATACTAGGGAAAGAGGAGGGGATACGCCCAGCCTATTAGATCTCATCTTCACCCAGAATGTAGAAGACATCGAGCAGTTGGAACATGAAATACCACTAGGAGCCAGTGACCATTGTGTCCTAGTCTTTGACTACATGATGGAGCTTAAAATTGTGACCAACGGTCAAGAGGTACGGGGAAGGAGAATTGATTACAGAAAAGGGGACTACAGAAGGATAAGGGACTACCTGGGAGAAGTGCAGTGGGAGGAAGAACTTAGAGGAAAAACAGTGCAAGGTATGATGAACCAAGTCATATTGAAATGCAAGGAGGCTGAAGAGAGATTTATTCCAACAATAAAGGAAAAAAGCAGGAGGGAATATAATAACCCATGGTTTGATAGACAATGTAAGGAAGCAAAGGTGAGAAGCAGGAGGGAGTGGAGGAAGTACAGAAGACAAAGGACAGAGGACAACAGGATTAGATGTAACAGAGCTAGGAATGATTACATTAACATAAGACGAATGTCGGAAAGAAATTATGAGAATGATATTGCAGTCAAAGCGAAAAAGCAACCTAAATTACTACATAGCCATATAAGAAGGAAGATGTCGGTAAATGACCAAGTGACAAGACTGAGGAAAACAGAAGGGGCATATACAGAAAGCGACAAGGAAATCTGCGAGGTACTGAATGCAAATTTCCATGGAGTGTTCACAACCGAGCCTGAGCAGCTCCCATTGTTAGAAGCGATTACCCTAAATGACAGACTATCAGACATAGAGGTGACAGCAGAGGAGGTAATGAAACAGTTGACAACACTGGATGCAAATAAAGCTGTTGGACCAGACAAAGTATCACCGTGGATACTTAAAGAGGCAGCGCAGGCTCTCAGTGTGCCTCTGGCAATGATCTTTAATGAGTCACTTATGTCGGGAGAATTGCCCAGTTGCTGGAAGGAGGCAAATGTCGTACCGATTTTCAAGAAAGGTGACAGGGAGGAGGCACTTAACTACAGACCCGTATCATTGACAAGCATCCCCTGCAAAATACTTGAAAGAATAATTAGGCTAAGACTTGTGAGCACCTGGAGAGCATTGGGTTTGTAAACAAGCACCAACATGGTTTCTGGACAGGGAAATCATGCCTAACAAACCTTTTAGAATTCTATGATAAAGTAACAAGGATAAGGCAGGACAGAGAAGGCTGGGCAGACTGCATATTTCTTGACTGCCAAAAGGCCTTTGATACAGTACCGCACATGAGACTGCTATACAAACTTGAGAGGCAGGCAGGAGTAAGCGGAAAGGCCCTAGAATGGGTGAAGAACTACCTAACAGGAAGGAGCCAGAGGGTAATGGTAAGGGGCGAGAAGTCGGACTGGAGAACAGTAACAAGTGGAGTACCTCAAGGATCGGTGCTGGGACCAATCCTCTTTCTAATTTACGTAAATGACATGTTTACAGGAGTGGAGTCATACATGTCAATGTTTGCGGATGACGCAAAATTAATGAGAAGAGTTGTGACAGACGAGGATTGTAGGATCCTCCAAGAGGACTTAAACAGGTTGCAGAGATGGTCAGGGAAATGGCTACTGGAGTTTAACACCAGTAAATGTAAAGTTATGGAAATGGGATCAGGTGATAGGAGACCAAAGGGACAGTACACAATGAAGGGGAACAGCCTACCTGTAACGATTCGAGAAAGAGATCTGGGAGTGGATGTGACACCTAATCTAACTCCTGAGGCACATATAAATAGGATAACGACAGCAGCGTACTCTACACTGGCGAAAATTAGAACTTCATTCAGAAACCTAAATGAGGAGGCTTTTAGGGCGCTTTACACTGCATACGTGAGACCCGTCTTAGAGTATGCCGCGCCATCATGGAGCCCCCACCTGAAGAAACACATAAGGAAACTGGAGAAGGTTCAGAGGTTTGCGACGAGGCTTGTCCCAGAGTTACGAGGGAAGGGATATGAAGAGCGACTGAAGGAACTGAACCTTACGACACTAGAGAAAAGAAGGGAGAAAGGAGATATGATAGGGACATATAAAATACTCAGGGGAATTGACAAAGTGGAAATAGGTGAAATGTTCACACGTAATAATACAACCCGTCCTCACACAAGACAGCACATATATGACTTAATGCTTAAAGTCCATATGTTACATATGATTTAGTACATATGTGGTATATTCCGAGTTAACTTTTTTACCAAGGCCCAAACTCTTCATCACGTACCAATTTACGTCTCACAGTACCCGTCCATCAACGTAGATAGCAGAATAGTCGTGATTGGTTCACGTATAATGAAAATTGTTGTTTTCAGGTCACACATGGGTTGTGAAATTTACCTACTATTGTCCATGCTCTTAGAATATTACAAATCAGCTACATCCTATTGAAGGCTCGTAGTTTTGTTTTGAGAAATATTAGTTGTTCTTAGTAAATTATAATAAGCACTATAAATTATTACATAGAATTACAGTGCTTCACCAATCAATATAATATACAATAGTTTGTGCCTTAAAAATATTTAAAGAATGTTCTGTAGGAACGCTAACAGAAAACGATGTTATGTTTTCTATGGGGTAAACTACTGCAAATGGTGTGGTGTCTACTATATATCAACTATAGGATGCGTATAGGGTCCACTAAAACCTGTTAGGTGGGTAAGGGGTCCAATACCACCCGCAGGATGGGTATGGGGGTCACATCCACCCACAGGATGGGTATGGGGATCATCCATCCACCCACATCCACCCACAGGAAGGGTATGGGGTCCAATACCATCCACTGGATGTGTATGGCGTCCACTACCACCGACAGGATGTGCATGGGGCTCACAACCACCCACAGGATGGGTATGGGGTCCAATACCACTCACAGGATGAGTATGGCGTCCACTGTCACCCACTGGATGGGTATGGGGCTCCAACCACCCACAGGATGGGTATGAGGTCCAATACCACCCACAGGATGAGTATGGCGTCCACTACCACCCACAGAATGTGTATGGGGCTCACAACCACCCACAGGATGGGTATGGGGTCCAATACCACCCACAGGATGAGTATGGCGTCCACTGTCACCCACTGGATGGGTATGGGGCTCCAACCACCCACAGGATGGGTATGGGGTCCAATACCACCCACAGGATGAGTAGGGCGTCCACTATCACCCACTGGATGGGTATGGGGCTCCAACCACCCACAGGATGGGTATGGGGTCCAATACCACCCACAGGATGAGTATGGGGTCCAATAAATTATGTAAAACTAAAATTATGTAAAACTAAAATTATGTAAAACTAAAATTATGTAAAACTAAACACTACCTGATAAATTCCCTGTAACCTACCTTACCCCTCTATTGTCAACCCATGTCTTATTTTTTTATTCAACGCTGTTTGTCTACATATTGTATTTGTGCTGGTTTTTCAGTCATGTCCCCCCTTTTTTTATCTTTATTTGTATCTGTTCTCAAAACATTTTATTCTTTTTGCTCAATTAGTATTAAGTTTTAGATATTAATGTTTTCTTGCCCGAAACGCATTGCGTAATAGTGGCTTTAGGCATTGTATGTACTAGCTCTATCTATAAATCGATCCACTTATGTAAAATCACTTTATGTATGTACCTTTTCTGAATAAACATATTTATTTATTTATTTATAATAACACCCACTGGATGTGTATGGCGGCCATTGCCGCCCAGAGGGTCGCTATGAAGTCAACTACCGCCTATAGTGTTTGTATAGTGTCCACTACCGCCCATAGTATTATTATGGGGTCCACTACCCCTCATAGGGTCGGTATGGGGGTCCATTACTACCCACAGGGTGTCTGGGGTCTATTTTGGCAATACTGCTTTTCCAATCTCATTTGTTGTTCAATGTAAAATATATGTTGCTCGACTTGCAACAATTTATATATCTATATATGTATATAGTATAGTGCCTTTGCAATAATGTACCAATGTGTGTATTTTCATAACCCATTTTAAATTGTTGAAAAATAAATAACTACATTGTGAATGCAAGTCAATGTTTACATGCTAAATCAGAGTTGCCAGATTCTGTTTAAAATAGCAAATTGTGCTTATTTTCAAAGCTTGAGTGTTTAGCTTTAAAGTAGTTAAAGCTACGAATTTCGCAATTTGCTATGTACTTTAGTGTACTATTTTAAAATAAGGTTGGTTTTTAATCTGCAAGTCATATGAATCTCAAAAAAAGTATATTATTAACAATCTCATCTCCATAGTTCACTAGTTTCTACAAATCAGATCTGGTAACTCTGTAGGCCAAGTACTGGAGGACTCATACACAATGTGTGGGAAGCTGTTAGTCTCTTTAAAGAAGTCATCTCGACAGGATCTTCCAGCTCCAGCTATAAAACTTCAGCACACATGGATCATCCTGGTACATCAAACGGTAAGAAATTAATAAACTGTACAAAGTTTTATGATAGAACATTTGTTACAGAATTGTCCCTGTCAGGGACAATTCAGTCCCCTGCCCTATGTGTATAGTGTATGTGGGAATAATTTTGTTGACAGTGTCCATTTTGTCAATTCTACAACAGCAGATAATAAGAATTCCCAGAGATACTTGTACTTGAGATACTTGGTTTGGTCGGTCCGTCTAATTACCACAAGCTACCACAAGCTACACATGCTTTCGGAAAGCTTCCTGGCAATACGTTAGTAATGAATAAATATGATATATTTACTCATTATAATGTTGGTGCTGAACGTACAACACGAAAAAACATAATTTTAGTTTGAAAAAGTATCTTTTTACAATGAAATTAGACGAAAATAAAGAGCTGGTGTCGCCAAATTGAGTCGACAATTCAAGCGTCGGTTAGGTTAGGTTTGGTTTGGTTAAGTTAGGTTAGGTTAGATTAGGTTAGGCTAGGTTAGGTTAGGTCAGCCTAACCTAACATATCATATTTTTTCATTACTAACGTATTGCCAGGAAGCTTTGTGAAGCTTGTGGTAGCTTGTGGTAATTAGACGGACCCGGTTTGGTTTGGTTAAGTTAGGTTAGGTTAGGTTAGCCTAACCCAGTAAATCCTCCCCGGCCAGGATATGAACCCAGGACAAAGTGCTCGTGAAACGCCAGACATTTACAAATATGAGGATGTGGTTGATTATATTATATTCTCTTCTATATCATAGATGTTCAGTATATGAAAAATATTTTAGACCTAAAAATGGACCCCTGAGGTACTCAACTTACCACATTTCTTCATATTCATTCCCATTTAGTATGACCCTTTGCTCTCTTTGTTTTAACTATTGTTTTGTCCATTTTACAATTTTTTTCCATGAACCTGTTATTTCCTTGCTAGTTTTCCATGTGGTAACTTATTAAAGTCTTTAGCATAATCCATGTATACTACATCCACCGGAAACCCTTTGAGTACCATGTTACCATGTCCGAAAAGTGAGGAGGTTTATAAGGTAGCATCTGTTTTTAAGAAGACCATGGTGTGTCGATTGAATAAGATTGTTCACTGAAAGATGGTAAATGATTCCCTCCCTTAGGATTTTCGCCATGAGCTTACAGATGTGTTATACCAAGCTGATCGTACATTAGTTTTGTGCTGAACTCTTTCTGCTTTTTTTTTTAAATATTGTAAGGTTGAAATTTTCATATTGAAATCCTCGGGGGACTATCCCTTGGTTCAGATTTTTTGTGGAAAGTAGTTTCAGCAGTATGCATAGTTCTTCTGTCCGTTTATTTTCCTTTATAATTAAGGTTTGTTTTCTTTTGTACCATAGAATACACAGAAAGGTGTTATAATGTTGTGTTAGCTTTTCTGTACAATTTTTCTTTTTTGTTAGTATAAAAGGCTATGCAATGAATTCAAATATTTACACTACCAATCAATTTTTCAGATAGATCATCGGATTTTGACAGTATGGTGTACATACCAGATGTTCCAAAAATAACTACAGACAACAATAATGGTACTGTGTTTACTATTTTTATACTTTATATATAGGAAGACAGGTTCAAGTCAATGAGCATTTTAATATATCATCAAAATTTTCAAATTAGACAATTATGGAGATTAAATTACTATAACACTGAACAACTTGGTAGCATAAGGTTAGTTATAGTAATATCTTGAGATTTGTCTGAAAATATTAATATTTGTATACAATTTGCAATTATGTACCATGCTTAAATCTTCAAATGTGCCACCCAGACATTCTGCCTGCTATACTTTCACCACCACACATTCAAAATGCGGGCTATTCTACTGGTGGCAGAACGTACACTCAAAGTTATTTGGCAGCTGGTGAAGAAACTTTGGAATCATTTAATGTTGGTATGTCCCAACATTATTTGATGGTATTTAACTGAGGGTTTATTTAATGGACACACATCATAAATATTATGTACAAAACTTGTGCTTAATGCCTATGAAATTTTGTTTAACATATTATACTAATCATTCCTTTCACTTACAAATTTTTCTTACTAATTTGTTATCCCATATTTCAAAGTACTTGCTGCAGAACTTGAACAAATTCAAGATTCTCAGCCAACTGTTTCTGACTGGCAAAAAAGAAGAAAAAATGCAGAGATTAATTGGGGAGAAAGCAGAGCAATGCTGTTCGATTGGACATTGTCTGAGTTGGGTGTTCCAGATAAAGGTAAATTAAATATTGCTGTGTTCATTAAGGTTATACTGTATAATAAACATCATATGCAAATTAATGACAATCTATTAATACATTTAGACTTCAGAGTGTTTAAAATGTTTGGTATACAGTACTTAAAATTAGTATAAATAATTACCCCTTTTTTCATTAGGTAAAGTTTGTGTACAATGTACAAATTGTGAAGCAAGCATCAAATGTGAAGACTGTTTTGCATTTTGTGTCACATTTGTGACCAAATGCAACATTTTCTCATGCCTTTCCACCACAGATTATATTGGAAAAATGGCTTTTATGAGCCATTAGACCCGACACAAACTGTGTGCCCTGAAGGAAATATCCTTCACTGGAGTAAAGTATACGATACCTGTCTAAAATCCGTACTTTGTTCCGAGATTACTTCTACTTCCAATCCCAATTTAGAGCTACGATTACTTGGTATAAACAAAAAAAACAAGATACCTGTTTCATGTCAGTCATTACAAC
>WNGS01153422.1:0-14238 GCA_020271785.1 Procambarus virginalis
TTCATCCACCTAGGAATCTTCAATGACTTCTTAGGTTCCTTTTCAAAATAAACTGTGGTCAATTATTCATTTACAGGAATTAGTGACCAGGATTGTGATAATAGCAGGATTGTGGCTATAATTAGCATTGTGCATAGTATTGTGGAAGGAGGAATTTTGGTGAGGGAGGGAGGGAGAATTGAGGTAGCCTCATTGTATGTTTGTGGCAGCTACTCTTGTTTTGCTCACCAAACTAGCTTAGTGGTTCGCTATGGGCAACACATATGTACATGGGTATATACAGTGTGTGTATATAGTGTAAGAACAGCAACAGCAGAATGTTGAGAGAAGCTATTTTGGTGAGGGAGGTGACGTCGTAATTGTAGCGTCGTCTGCTGTCTGCTATGTGATTTTTCATGCAGTGTATGGTGGCAACTGTATTGTTTGGACACAATACCGGCGTACTTGCATAGTTCTGGTAAATAAAACATATAGATAGTGTGACGATAATCTCTTCCAAGAGATTTAGCCTGCTCTTTCCTGCAATCGTCACATTCAAAGCTACATTCAAGATACGTTCTACAGTAGCAAAAACGTATATCAAGACAGCCACACACCTGCACCCCCTCCCCCTCACACTCCTCGCCGACTGCACTTCAACTAGCAAACTACCAGCTGTGGGACTGCCTGCATTCTCATTGGCTGTTCGTGATCTCGCCACTCTAGTCCTCCACCACTCACGCACGTCGTCAAGTCAACGTTGGAGTCAGCGAGCTGTACCACCTCAGAATATCTTGTGCTCTATAGCTGAGAACATCTAGTTGATTCACCTCGTGTGATCAAATAGCGGTTGTTAGCTTGCTCATATATTCCCAGCACCATTTTATATATTGACCATTTTATATATTTCTTGTATGTCATTTGTGTCCCATTGTTAACGTAACCAGTATTCATTTTTATGTTAGTTCTTTTTCACTTGTTAAATGTACACTTTGCTCAGCCAAGGAATTGTCTTTATTTAAATTTGTTTTCTAGAGTAATTAAATTTCATAATTATCTTTGTGTTTTGTGTATCTTACCTTACCTTACCACAGACTATCAGACAAGCAGTCATTCTTTTTTTTGTACATATGTGTGACCAGGCATTGACATCTGCCAGTGGAAGACTGCCGAACACCATACTCCACTACTTTACCGTCACATATATTTGGGGGCCTGTCCTAGGAGCTTCACTCAGGTATTGGTAATTGTGGTAAGCGTACTTGGCTTTAATTCCCTTGCTTTCAATATTTTCACTAATCATTTTTATTATTCATATGGTGCTGTGTATATTGTGCATTACGGGAGTAGCATATGGTGAGTGTGAGACAACTTTGGATTACGTGGTGACTGTAGGCCGCAGTCATACTCTTAATTGGTCGTCTCTCCCTCCGTGTTATTACCCGTGTTTAACATCTTTTGTCCCTCAGATATTTCTCATATTTTAGGCAGATCATCATATAGGTACCCTGGTACTGTGGTCTGTCTCCGGGTCAATAGCACCTAATTTCTGCAATCCGACTCTAGGAGGATAAAGAGGGCCATAGTTCCTCTCGCCCGGACTTTTATTGACGAGTTGGGACCTCGCCAATAGTTCTCGTCACTAGTTGACACTCGCACCCCTACTCGTCGGTCAGAATTGATGGTACTTACTTAAGGTAGGGAATTAGCTTTCTTTCTTTTGAGCACAAAGTTCGCTAATTCTGTAAGTATCATATTTAATTTCAGTGGGAAAAACTTGCTTATGTTCTATTGTGACTCGGCAAGGTATGCCTACATTCTTGGACTACCTAATTTACTTTGGAACCATTTAGTGTTTCACTTGTTTTTCGAAACTCAGTTTCAACTAATTAGTAGGATTTTCTTGCCTTTATCCTCCCACAGTGAGTACCGGGTACAAGATTTCCTGCGACCTTAATCATTTACCATCTTGAATTAACTTGAATTATTAACAATTTCACAGGATAGGTACCAGTTGCCACGTTTTCCTGTTTCTGACATTCACCATATCACCACAGTATATTCGTGTCACATTTATTTGCTAATTTCACCATGTTTCGTATGCAAGCTTTCCAGACAGATCCAGAAGGTGAAATAGGGAACTTACGTCATGCTAAGAGGGTCGACTTGTTAACTCTTGCACATGAGTATCACCTAGAAGTTCCCCATGGAGCCAACAAGTATGAAGTACATAACCTAGTATTGGATCACCTTGTGGAAGAAGGGATTATAGACTCTGATACTGTACTCACGAACAATACACTATTTCAGATAAGCATGACCTGACGGCAATGAAACTCAAAATCGAGCTCGCAAAGCTCGAGAAGGAGCAACAGCAAGCAGCCCTACAGCAACAAAGGAAGCAGCTGCCATCAGGAGGGAAGAGCAAGAAAGAGAGCTCCAGTTCAAAAAAGAGAAATCCGCCTCAAGGAGCGTGAGGCGGCCCTAGCAAAGAAGCGGCTGCCATTAGGAAAGAAGAAAGTGACAGAGAGGCCCTCCTCCTCAAAGGACAACAAGAACGTGAGTTGGCCCTATTCAGAGAGCGTGAAAAAGTACAACTTGAAACAAACGACACAACTAGAGATGCAACGCGAACACGAAAAACAGCAAGCGGCTCTAGCTCTAGAATGTCGTGACAGAGAACTCACGTTGGACACTACACACCAAGCTCAACGCCTACAAGCTGCAGCTAGTCTTCCTCCAAGTTTCAATGTCTCCCAGCAAGTAAGTTAATGCCACCGTTCGTAGAATGGAGGTTGATGTTTTTTTTACGACTTTTGAGACCCTTGCTAATCAACTTAGTTGGCCTGACGACCAATGGGCTACCCTTCTCCGAGTACATCTTACAGGTAGAGCAGCAGTCACACTCAGCACTTTGGCGTCTGAGAATGACTACCCAACCCTGAAGCAAGCCGTGTTGGACGCCTACCTTCTCTCCACCGAAAGCTACCGACGAAAGTTCCGTGACTACGTAAAGGAAGTACCACCACCTTCTTAGAATTTGCCAACACCAAACGGAGATATTTTATGAAATGGCTGGAGGCAGCACATGTCTCTAATTTTCCAGAACTCGTCAACCTCATGCTGGTTGAAGAATTCTTGAGGCGTGTACCTCCTCCTGTCCGCCTATACTTAGCAGATAAGGAAGACCAACTTGGTGAAATGCGCGAAGTCGGCTGACACTTACAGCCTCATCCACCGGCTGACACCAGAACCACCTACCAGTAAAAAGTCTTGGTACAGTTACGAGAAAGTGAGCCCAGATCAAGGTACCTCTCAACTGTACTGTAAGTATTGTAGACTCTATGGACATACCATAGAAAAATGTGGTAAGTCTAACATAAAGGTAACACAGAATCCACAAACCCAAACAGACTCCTCCTAAGTCCGGTAAGCCTGTAATGAATATTGGTGTTCATGTTAATGATCTCTCTCTCTTTAGCAAGCATCTGTATCCAGGAACTATCACTACCAACGGTTCAGATTCTGAGGGACGTTTTGGACTTAAGATCTTGAGGGACACAGCGGCTCTTCAATCGATCGTCTTGAAATCAGCTGTGCCCAACGTCGCCTACACAGGAGAGACTGTCTTCATCACTGACCTCACTGCTACTACTCCTTATCCTCTCGCCAGAGTCCACCTGGATTGTCCCTTCGTGACCGGTGAAGTCCAAGTCGCCGTCAGGGAAAAGCCTTTTCCCATGGAATAGGCAACTTGATCTCATCATGTGTATTTTCAGAAGTCTTCCCAACGAGTCACTAGGAGTATCTCCTTATGAGATGCTCTACGGACATAAGTGGTGTACACCTCTCAAGGCTTTCAAGGATTCTCTACGTGATGCCACCTTCAGTGAGCATCAGAATGTGCCCCAGTTTCTTCAAAACCTCCGACACATTCTAGAGAGGGTCCATTCCTTTGCCAGAAACAACCTACTGAAAGCCCAAGAGAGGATGAAGACTCGTTACAACCAGCACTGCCAAGTAAGGAAGTTTAAACCACGAGACTTAGTACTCGCCTATTTCCCTATCCCAGGTTTTCCTTTACAAAACAGGTTTTCAGGACCCTATTGTGTTAAGGAGTGCCGGAATAACTACAACTACGTTCTCGAGACCCCCGATAGGCGGCGTAAGACCCAGCTGTGCCACATCAACTTATTAAAGCTCTATCATGGTACTCCTCCCACTGTGCTACTAAACCTCTCCACCTTTACAGGTCCATACAGCCACAGTGAGACCTTCCCTGCTTCTCCTTCCGAAAGCACTGACACTGAGACAGCGCTTTCTAATTCGGAAATCCTTACTGACATCCATAATCACTTTCAGGACGATAATAGTGCTTCACTCATCAAACTCATCAGAGAACATCAGGAGTTGTTTCGAGATGATCCACAAGAGTGTACTGTGACTCGGCACGACATCCAACTGCTACCTGACACCCGGCCGATTCGCCAACAATTCTACCGAATCAGCCCTAGCAAGAAGGAAGTCATGCGTGCTGAGGTACAGTACCTCTTGGACCATGGACTGGTTACCCCCTGTGAGTCCCCCTGGGCCTCACCATGTATCTTGGTACCCAAACCTCACGGTAAGATCCGGCTGTGCACCGATGATAGGAAACTTAACAGTGTTACCGTTAAGGATGCATACCCATTACCTAGGATTGACGACATCCTTGACGCCATTGGTAATGCCCGCTACCTGTCCCAGGTGGACTTACTCAAGGGCTATTACCAGGTGTGCTTAACGGAGCGAGCTAAAGAACTGTCTGCCTTTATCACCCCTTTCGGACTTTTCAGATATAACCGCCTTCCCTTTGGACTCTGCAATGTCCCGGCCACCTTCCAGAGAGCTGTCAACCGCGTCATCCAGGGCTTGGACAACACCTATGCCTATTTGGATGATATCGTTGTAGCATCCAACACCTGGAGCGAACACCTGCTCCAGCTGCAACGATTGTTCGCCAAGCTCCTGAAAGCCGGCCTCACCATCAATCTGGGCAAGTCCACTTTTGCCAAAGGTAAAGTGCGGTATCTGGGTCATGTTATAGGGAGTGGCAGCCTGGCTCCGTTAAATATCCACACTCAAGCCATCAAAGAGTATCCACAGCCTACTACCAGGAAGCAGCTCCTGCGCTTCCTTGGTCTTGCTTCTTATTACCGTAGGTTTGTGAGGAACTTTAGCACTGTTGCAACACCCTTAATCACCTTAACCAGTCCCAAGCAACGGTATAATTGGACCATGGAGCAAACCGTTGCTTTTGAACAACTCAAATTCCTCCTCTGTTCTAATCCTATTCTCGCCTCGCCAGATACCAAGAAGCCTTTCATCCTTCATGTCGACGCCAGTGGTACCGGCATCGGGAGTGTCTTAATGCAGCAACGAGGCGAGGAGGTTCTACCTGTCAGCTACTACAGCTACAAGTTGAAGCCTCACCAGAAAAACTACAGCACTATAGAGAAGGAACTCCTCTCCATCGTCCTGAGCTTGCAACAGTTTGCACCATACCTGCAAGGTGCTCGGTCCACTACCATCTACTCGGACCACAATCCTCTACGTTTCCTACATCAAGCCCAATTCAATAACCAACGTCTGCTGTGATGGGCTTTATATCTTCAAGGCTTCAATCTGAAAATCTCTTACATCAAGGGGCCTGATAACATCATCGCCGACGCCCTCTCCAGAGTTCATCAGGTAGAGGCAGCTCCACCTACCACTCTACCTCCCAAGAACGTGACTTCTACCGGAACCGCAGGCTTCGGGGGAGAGTTGTGACGATAATCTCTTCCAAGAGATTGAGCCTGCTCTTCCCTATCATCATCACGTTCAAAGCTACATTCAAGATACGTTCTACAGTAGCAAAAACGTATATCAAGACAGCCACACGCACCTGCACCCCTTCCCCTCACACTCCTCGCCGACTGCACTTCAACTAGCAAACTACCAGCTGTGGGACTGCCTGCATTCTCATTGGCTGTTCGTGATCTCGCCACTCCAGCTCTCTACCAGTCACGCACATCGTCAAGTCAACATTGGAGTCCGCGAGCTGTACCACCTCAGAATATCTTGTGCTCTATAGCTGAGAACATCTAGTTGATTCACCTCGTGTGATCAAATAGCGGTTGTTGGCTTGCTCATATATTCCCAGCACCATTTTATATATTGACCATTTTATATTTCACTTGTATTATATTTTTGTCCTCTTGTTAACGTAATTGATTACTAATCCAGTATTCATTTTTATGTTAGTTCTTTTTCACTTGTTATCCCTGCACGTTGCTCAGCCAAGGAATTGTCTTTATTTAAATTTGTTTTCTAGAGTAATTAAATTTCATTGTTCATCTTTTGTGTTTTGTGTATCTTACCTTACCTTACCACAGAATATCAGACAAGCAGTCATTTTTTTTTTGGTTATATGTGGCCTGGCTTTGACATCTGCCATTGGAGGACTGCCGAACACCATACTCCACTACTTTACCGTGACAATATATATATATATATATATATATATATATATATATATATACACATATATATATATTTGAACTATATATATATTATATATTTTGTATATATATATATATATATATATATATATATATATATATATAGTATATTTTGGTAGCAGTCTTTCCTGTAGACATATATTATTAAATATGACCAAAAAAGTAAGAATAATAATTCTAACACGAATTTTCTCAATATTTCTTATGTTTCTTTTCACTGCTGATGGTAATTGAAAAATCAATTCTCCAAAATTCATTTTTATTTCTAGTCTGACACGACACTTAAACGTGTTTCGTAATAACTTATTACATTTTCAAAGACTTTTAGTTTACACACACACAACTATAACCTGCAAACTCTAAACAGAGTTCTTACTATGCTATGATTTAAACAGCTTTCATTTTCCATTTTATACCCGCATTTTGGGTGAGGTGATATGTTACAACAGTTTTGGATGAGGTGAACAAAACTTTCAACACAGGACAGAACACGAAACAATGGGTATTAATGGGATAGTAATTGGGTAAATTGAAGGAGAAGTAACTGCAGAGGGCCTATTGGCCCATATTTCTTGATGCTTCTATATTGGAGCATAGTCTTGAAGTGGGTAGAATATAGTTGTGCATTAATTGGCTGTCGATTGCTCGTGTTGACTTCTTGATGTGTAGTTAATACCCATTAATACCCATTGTTTCGTGTTCTGTCCTGTGTTGAAAGTTTAGTCCACCTCATCCAAAACTGTTGTAACATATCACCTCACCCAAAATGTGGGTATAAAATGAAAAATGAAAGCTGTTTAAATCATAGCATAGTAAGAACTCTGTTTAGTGTTAGCAGGTTATAGTTGTGTGTGTGTAAACTAAAAGTCTTTGAAAATGTAATAAGTTATTGCGAAACACGTTTAAGTGTCGCGTCAGACTAAAAATAAAAATGAATTCTGGAGAATTGATTTTTCAATTACCATCAACAGTGAAAAGAAACATAAGAAATATTGAGAAAATTCGTGTTTGAACTATTAATCTTACTTTTTTGGTCATATTTAATAATATATATATTGTCGGGGTGTTGGTGTTGGAGTTGAGCAACAGTAAACTAAATATCCTCTCAAGGTGGTTGCTCTGGCGATAACTGTTACTCACTGTAGTCCTGCGGGTCTTCATTCTATCCTCACGGCGCCACTGTACGCCCAGGAGAGTACCCCAGTCGATCCCCCAACCGGCCTCAAATCGAAGAATGAGTGGAGACACAGATTGTTCCCTCAATTGTGTGCCCGCCCCGGCAAGGACTCTTACACTACTTACAAGGTCGCCAACTGGTGTTTTCCGGTGTCCAGTAACACTGCAGTGGTGTTGCGTAATTGTGGTAATTGTGGCAAGAGCACGCTCAATTAATCTGATATCAGGCAAGTAATAATTCCTGTCACTCTGTCTTCTTTAACTATTTCGTAGTCACAAGGCTTATGGAGGGGATGATACAAACACCAAGGAATTTTGGTATTTTACTTAAAACATCAGGATATTCATGAATCGAAACACACACGAGAACAAGTACAACAGCCGCTCTCTTCTCAGCAGATAATTTGGAGCATACCGATATGGCAACACACTTCCACCCTCACGTCACCTGTCAAAATCAGCTGGTCCGCGCCCCACTTCTCGTGAGAATGTTTATTGCTTGTTTTCCTGGCATCGCGCGCCCCGTCGCTTTAACATCTCGTGAATCACTATATTTACCATCCTCAAGACATATCTATAATTTCAATAGGATGCAATAAACCACCACACTGGACTCACGATCAATAACTCACTCTTACAGCACTTAAAGTGATATTTCACTGTACCAGCGATCCACACGGTACTTGATAATAATTACTATGAATGCACTTAATCACGGTAATGTTCTTAGATTCGATAATTCCTCTCAAAGGCGATATCACAAGTAATCACTTCACACAAGTGAAATTATTCAATACACAGGCATATACATATACATAGATAAATCATATATATATATCAATAATAGTAATTATACAAAGACTGGGCACATAGCCTAACACCAAATAACTGGTTCACAAGTATATATATAATCACATGAAATAGATTCTCGTCACAGCAAATTCTTTAGTAAATCCAGGTGCTTGCACACACCACATATATATATAAATGAATACTGTGAGTGCTCTGTATAGCCTCACTCCGCCACTGTGCCTACTGTGACATAGATCCAGGTGAGACTTGCTCACTACATGAAAGATACTCTGGCTAAATATATATATAGCTAACTAAAGAGGAATTGGGAGGGTAACTGTAATCACCTACTTCACCTATCCTATGATGAGAGTTGAGTTGCAGCTCCTGGTCCAGGCTCTCGCCTCGTGTACCCTCCAGAAACACAAGCCAACGTCTCAGGATGATCGCGTCTCGCCGCGTTCTGTCCACCCCGGGTCCGTGCTCCTCCTCCACGTCTTGTAGGGTTGGAGTCGGTCTCCTGGTCGTCAACTTCTCTCTCAATTACGGCTGAGAGCCTATGTCTCGGCGGTAGTCGTACGGATTCCCAATTAGTTTCTTGTCACTGCACTCCCAGTGGGATTGGCCCCGCCACTACGATGTCACTGTGAAGCTATCAGACGTCCCAGACGATACTGCTTAAACTCCACCTGCACAGCACCCGATTCCAGAGCACTTGACGCTCACTATACTGTCAATTCCCTCGTCGGTTCACACACATGGAATGAAGGAAGACTTCTTGGCGTACTTGCATACAACTGGTGACTCGTAAGGTTCCACGGGATTGTCGTAATACTGTCAAACTGACAGGACCGTCGTTCACACATCCAACCTAGTTGACGAGTCGGTCAACCAGGTTTCCTCACGGTGGAATGGCCCAGCCACGAAATTGTCTCCTAAACGAGTGAACTGCCACTGACGTCACATACGTCACCGCCCCGTCCACTTCTTGCAACGAACCTGTCCCGGAGCACTTGTTGCTCAATATTCAGTCAATTCCTTCTCCGGTCCACACTTGGAATGAAGGAAGACCTCTCAGAGTGCGTGCTGACAACAGGAGACGCTTATATCCACCGGAGCTCGGGTAATCCGTCCACTTGACAGGATTCCTTTGGCGCACGTCTTGCCTCGCTGACGTGCCGTGTGAGACTGTGGCGCCAACGCGGCGCTACGGCTGGACCCCCCTGCCTTCGTGATGTCATCTTTGCCAAGGGAGGTTTTCATTGGCTCCCAGTGCCACGTCGCTGACGGTGACCAATCTGGTGTCACTGACGTCACACAGTTTTGGCGGGAGAACAGAGGAGCCAGTGCCATATTGGCTTCCTAAAGGGCCTATACCACAGGCCAAAATACTCTTCTTTTACTAATTTCTCGGCACTGCGAGAACACTATACTCTCCCACATATGTCAAACTGAGGCCCGCAACGTAGAGAACGCTCGGGTAAAGTGGACATGACTCTTACAGCAGGCGTGGGAGAAATAGAAGGGGGGGAACACCGTCACAATATATATATATATATATATATATATATATATATATATATATATATATATATATATATATATATATATATATATATGTTATTAAATATGACCGAAAAAGTAAGATTAATAATTCTAACACGAATTTTCTCAATTTTCCTTATGTTTGTTTTTACTGATGACGGTAAATTAAAAATCAATTCTCCAAAATTCATTCTTTATTTCTTAGTCTGACGCGACACTTGAGCGCGTTTCGTAAAACTTATTACATTTTCAAAGACTTTAGTTACACACACACAGAACAACTATAACTGAACAGAGTTTAAATACCTGCATTTGGGTGAGGTGACATGTTACAATGGTTTGGGGTGAGGTGAGAACAAACACAGAACACGAAACAATGGGTATAAGGGAAGAATAGATCTGTAACTGCAGAAGGCCTATTGGCCCGTATTTCTTGATGTTTCTATATTGGAGCGGAGTCTTGAAGTGGGTAGAATATAGTAGTGCGTTAATTGGCTGTTGATTGCTGGTGTTGACTTCTTGATGTGTAGTGCCTCGCAGATGTCAAGCCGCCTGTTGTCGCTGTATCTATCAATGATTTCTGTGTTGTTTGTTAAGATTTCTCTGGTGATGGTTTGGTTGTGGGAAGAGATTATATGTTCCTTGATAGAGCCCTGTTGCTTATGCATCGTTAATCGCCTGGAAAGAGATGTTGTTGTCTTGCCTATATATTGAGTTCTTTGGGGCTTACAGTCCCCAAGTGGGCATTTGAAGGCATAGACGACATTGGTCTCTTTCAAAGCGTTCTGCTTTGTGTCTGGAGAGTTTCTCATGAGTAGGTTGGCAGTTTTCTTGGTTTTATAGTAAATCGTCAATTGTATCTTCTGATTTTTGTCTGTAGGGATAACGTTTCTATTAACAATATCTTTCAGGACCCTTTCCTCCGTTTTATGAGCTGTGGAGAAGAAGTTCCTGTAAAATAGTCTAATAGGGGGTATAGGTGTTGTGTTAGTTGTATCTTCAGAGGTTGCATGGCGTTTCACTTTCCTTCTTATGATGTCTTCAATGAAACCATTGGAGAAGCCGTTGTTGACTAGGACCTGCCTTACTCTACAGAGTTCTTCGTCGACTTGCTTCCATTCTGAGCTGTGGCTGAGAGCACGGTCGACATAAGCGTTAACAACACTCCTCTTGTACCTATCTGGGCAGTCACTGTTGGCATTTAGGCACATTCCTATGTTTGTTTCCTTAGTGTAGACTGTAGTGTGGAAACCTCCGCTCCTTTCCATGACTGTTACATCTAGAAAGGGCAGCTTCCCATCCTTCTCCATCTCGTAAGTGAAACGTAACACAGAATTCTGCTCAAACGCTTCTTTCAGCTCCTGCAGATGTCTGACATCAGGTACCTGTGTAAAAATGTCGTCAACATACCTGCAGTATATGGCCGGTTTCAAGTTCAAGTCGACTAAGACTTTTTCCTCAATAGTACCCATGTAGAAGTTTGCAAACAGGACGCCTAGGGGAGAACCCATAGCGACCCCATCTACTTGCTTATACATGTGCCCATCCGGGCTCAAGAAGGGTGCCTCCTTAGTACAAGCTTGGAGTAGTTTCCTCAGGATATTTTCTGGCATGTCAAGGGGAGTACATGCCGGGTCTCGATACACTCGGTCCACTATCATCCCGATTGTTTCATCCACAGGTACGTTGGTGAACAGTGATTCTACGTCCAACGATGCTCTTATCCCTGTAGCCCGTGTTCCCCGCAGTAAGTCAACAAATTCCTTCGGGGATTTCAGGCTGAAGTTGCACGGGACATAAGGAGTCAGTAAGCCGTTGAGTCGTTTCGCCAGTCTGTACGTGGGTGTGGGTATCTGGCTGATAATTGGCCGAAGTGGGTTTCCAGGCTTATGCGTCTTGACGTTTCCATACGCATATCCAGGTTTATATTCTCCAATAATCTTTGGCAGGTGGAGTCCGGATTTCTTGGCATTCACAGTTTCAATCAACTTGTTGACCTTTGTTTTCAATTCGGCTGTAGTGTCCTTCGTTACCCTTTGGAATTTAGTTTGGTCAGAGAGTATGTGGTTCATTTTCGCCAGATATTCGTCTTTCTTAAGGATGACGTATATTGGCGACTTGTCGCCTCTCCTGACAACTATCTCCTTGTTCTCACGAAGGCTCTTGGCTGCCGCTTTGAGCTCGGGGGTCAGTATGGTACTTCTGTAGTTGCCTCGATTCTTTCCTCCTTCTGCGATAATTTCAGCTTGTAAGGTGTCTTTGGTGGTGACCTTCTTTTGTGCTTCGAGGTCAAATATGTCGTCCAACAGGATCTCCAACTCCACTTTCCGGGCCAACGCACTTGGTCTGGACATAACGTGACAGTTTATACCCAGATTTAGGAGAGTGACTTGGTCCTCAGTGAGGTTGATACCTGCAAGGTTCAGGAAGCCGTCTCTTGGTCGTGGAATTGCCATGGGTCCTCCATAGGTCGTGGCAATTCGACCAATTCGACGCTCTCAGCCACAGCTCAGAATGGAAGCAAGTCGACGAAGAACTCTGTAGAGTAAGGCAGGTCCTAGTCAACAACGGCTTCTCCAATGGTTTCATTGAAGACATCATAAGAAGGAAAGTGAAACGCCATGCAACCTCTGAAGATACAACTAACACAACACCTATACCCCCTATTAGACTATTTTACAGGAACTTCTTCTCCACAGCTCATAAAACGGAGGAAAGGGTCCTGAAAGATATTGTTAATAGAAACGTTATCCCTACAGACAAAAATCAGAAGATACAATTGACGATTTACTATAAAACCAAGAAAACTGCCAACCTACTCATGAGAAACTCTCCAGACACAAAGCAGAACGCTTTGAAAGAGACCAATGTCGTCTATGCCTTCAAATGCCCACTTGGGGACTGTAAGCCCCAAAGAACTCAATATATAGGCAAGACAACAACATCTCTTTCCAGGCGATTAACGATGCATAAGCAACAGGGCTCTATCAAGGAACATATAATCTCTTCCCACAACCAAACCATCACCAGAGAAATCTTAACAAACAACACAGAAATCATTGATAGATACAGCGACAACAGGCGGCTTGACATCTGCGAGGCACTACACATCAAGAAGTCAACACCAGCAATCAACAGCCAATTAACGCACTACTATATTCTACCCACTTCAAGACTCCGCTCCAATATAGAAACATCAAGAAATACGGGCCAATAGGCCTTCTGCAGTTACAGATCTATTCTTCCCTTATACCCATTGTTTCGTGTTCTGTGTTTGTTCTCACCTCACCCCAAACCATTGTAACATGTCACCTCACCCAAATGCAGGTATTTAAACTCTGTTCAGTTATAGTTGTTCTGTGTGTGTGTAACTAAAGTCTTTGAAAATGTAATAAGTTTTACGAAACGCGCTCAAGTGTCGCGTCAGACTAAGAAATAAAGAATGAATTTTGGAGAATTGATTTTTAATTTACCGTCATCAGTAAAAACAAACATAAGGAAAATTGAGAAAATTCGTGTTAGAATTATTAATCTTACTTTTTCGGTCATATTTAATAACATATGTCTACAGGAAAGACGCTACCAAAATATACTAATATATATATATATATATATATATATATATAATAATATATATATATATATATATATATATATATATATATATATATAATATATATATATATTATATAATATATATAATATGTGTGTGTGTGTGTGTGTGTGTATTGTGGTACGGTAAAGTGTTCAAGTGTTTGATGTTCGTCAGTCCTCCAATGCAGGTGTCAATGCCTGGTCACACTTACAAAAAAAAAAGAGACTGCTTGCCTGTTTTGTCTGTGGTAAGGTAGGGAAGACCCACGCAAAACACAAAGTATAAACAATGAAACTTTAATTAATTTAGAAAACAAATATGAACAAAGACATCCCTTGGCTTAAGTGAAATTTAAAACAAGCAAAACACAAGAAAACTAAATAATTACTAGGGCTGAAATTTACTCTACAATAATAATTTACAATGCAATAACAATCAGGTGAGAGAATATTGGCTATATCTGCTACCTCCCTTAGTATACGACAGCCAGAGAGCTTAGTATACCAGAGAGAGATGTCAACTCTAGAGCACAAAGAATATTCGAGGATTAGATGATTGCTGGATCCAGCTCAGACGTCGACTCGGCTAGATGACGTGAGTGCAGGTGCA
>WNGS01153424.1:0-21778 GCA_020271785.1 Procambarus virginalis
CTACAAGACTGAGATTAGCAACAATTTATATGTTGATAATTTCAAGGAACCACTAATGATGAGAATAAACTAGTGAAATTACCATGAGGCTAATCGTGAACTGTTGGGAGCTAACATGCCCCTACAGTCGTGGGCCTCCAATAATAAACAACTCAACCAAATAATCGAGGAAGAATTCCCAGATTATAAGGTACCTCATAAATTGAAAGTCTTAGGTATGGAGTGGAATACTTCCACAGACAAATTGAATATCAAGTCAGTGGAGATCAAACATTCACCTCTAACCATGAGAAAACTACTCTCCCATGTCAGCAAGCCATTTGACCCTTTAGGCCTACTCAGTCCTATTCTAATTAAGGGTAACTCCTTATGCAGGAGTGCTGGCAAAGGAATTTGAGGTGGGATGAAACGTTGCCAGGATCTCCAAGAAAAATGGCAGCAGTTGATTCCTGATTACAACAAACTTAGTATTCTACAGTTTCCTCGAAATACCTTAGGACTAAATTCACCCACAAATTTACATGTATTCTGCGATGCTTCAGGCAAAGCGTATGGCTCAGTAGCCTATCTAGTTAATACTCAACAATCATTTTGCTTACATCTAAGGCAAGGGTAGCCCGATTAAAAGGAGGTCACTACCCCAAATGGAATTAACTGCCTTATTAGTAGGTGTAAGACTGGCCCATTGCCTGATCAAAACCCTCAGTAATGTTCACCTTGGTGAAATAGTAGTGTGGTCGGACAATGAAGCAGTATTGCAGTGGGTAAAAAATGACAACAACAAAACTCCCTATGTCAGCAATCGAGTAAGGGAAATTCGTGAATTGTCTGCTGGTTATAAATTAAGACATGTCCCAACCAAGGACAATCCAGCTGACTATTTATCCAGAGGTTTGACTTTAAAGCAATTAGTTAAAACCGAGATGTGGTTTAATGGACCCCAATGGCTAGTTAGTGGTCAGTGGCCCCACAGAAGCCGCAAGTCATTGACCAATATCACTACCCCTGTTGTGGATCCAGAACCCCCTCGAATTTTAGCTATCAATCCTCATCGCTATTCCAGTTTAAGTAAATTACTAAGAGTTACAGAAATGGTATTTGATTTCATCAACAAGATGGGGATCAAGTATCGATTTCCTAGTTCCATCAAATATTGGGTCAAACAAGCTCAACAAGACTTATGGGAAGGAATATGAACATCTCCCAGAAAGGTTGAGTAAGTCTCTGGGTATTTGGCTTGACTCAGACAATATAACATTTTGAGATGCGGCGGACGTCTGCTTCATGCAGAAATAAATTTAGATACGAAGAATCCTATACTTCTTCCACGTCACCACATCATTACTAAACTCATAGTTTTACATTACCATGAGCATAATACATTGCATGGTGGAGTATTAGATACTCTTACTGAAATCAGACAACGTTTTTGGCTTCCCCAAGGTCGCCAAACTGTTAAATCTTTAATCAAGTCTTGTATAATCTGCAAGAGATATGATGCTCGAGTGTGTCCTTATCCAGGTCCACCGCCCTACCTAAGGAGCGAGTCGTTCACCTTCGTCCCTTTGAAACCACAGGTGTCGACTATACAGGAGCACTAATTTTAACAGGCACACCGGACAAGATTCCAGTGAAAGCCTACATTTGCCTTTTCACGTGTGCTACCACACGCGGAGTACATTTAGAAGTCACTTCTGACATGAGTGCAGAAGCCTTTCTGCAAGCCTTTCGCAGATTTGCTGCACGAAGATCTTGCCCAAAATTAATGATCTCGGATAATGGATCTAACTTCGTGGCAGGAGAAGCTTGCTTACAAGAAATATGGAACCATCCAGAAGTACACTCTGTGCTCAAACAGAGACAATGCTATTGGAAATTTATTCCTCCAAGAGCACCATGGCATGGCGGTTTTTACGAAAGAATGGTGGGAACTGTTAAGAAATGCCTAAGAAAAACCTTACACAGGCAGAAAATTAATCTCACTGAGTTACAGACCCTTGTCGTGGAAATTGAAGCACGAGTCAACAACAGACCTCTAACCTATTTAACAGAAGATTTCTCCCAAAGAGAACCCCTAAGCCCCTCTCATTTGATTCATGGTGGTCTTCTGAGACCTCTAATATCTCTAGGAGACGAGGATCCAGCTGACCCTTCGTGTGTCAAAGCAAGTGACTTAGTGGAGAGTTATAGACATCTTTCAAGAGTAATAGAGAAGTGGAATGAGGTCTGGACACGTGAATATTTAACTGCTTTAAGAGAATATCATTATGGAGCTGCAAGCCCATACAATAAAGTTCAACTTAACCAGGTGATCTTGTCCTAGTAGACAGTGATGGACCCAGGTCAGATTGGCCTATAGGTAAAATTGTTGATATCCATCCTGACCGCCATGGTGTATTACGAATTGTTAAAGTTCAGTGTCGAGGTACTACTACCTTGAAAACACTAGAGAAATTAGTACCTTTAGAGTTAGCAGAACACGAGTGTTCTACAGATATACCTGTAACCCAAGTTTCAGAGAACAATGATTCTACTCAACCGAGCACAAGACCATCAAGAGTCGCTGCTCAGAACTGCAAACAGAAACTTAAACAATATTTTGATTCTATTCAGGAGTAGATAACTTATCATTTAAACTTGAGGTGACCATACTGATGCAGTGATGAGTTGATGTCCAGTAATTAGTTACGAGTCATAGCGACCTTGGACAGTAGCCTCACTGTATTGATGAGGTCTCCTTATTCTTAAATGATCCAACTATTCATAATTATTTTTGTTAGTTTCCTTCTGTATCTTACAAAGGAATTATTCAATAATTTTCAATGTTTATTTACGTCCCCATGTTGACTTAGTCATCTACCACAGATTCGGGACATTCGTTAGGTACGTACTAACCTACTAACCCATGAATATAACTTCAGGATAGAGAAACAGGTGTACGTTAGTACTAATACCTGAACTACGACCCGAGTTTTCTCTCCCCGGAGTTATGTTGGAAATAACCAACAGTTTTATACATCATTGTATTTATATAACCAAAGTAGTTACTAAAATTACTAACTTATAAATTTAATCATTATCATGATTTATTCATTGCCAAATTCTTCCTAGTACGTGAGGAACGACAGGCAGCAACATGAATTTTCTCCACATTTAGTTGGATTTATAACAAGAATCCAGTTTATCATTTCATTTACTAAAAATAGTTAACTTTGATTTTGTAGTATACTATTACTTACTGGAGCTCCCTTATTTAACTAACATTTAAGTATTCTAGAGGAAATTACTTTGATGCAAATGATTTACATTAATTTCCTCGATTGGCTGCACAACTTTTAGTAAGCCAATTTATGTTACTAGAACTTCTATTTTATCACAGAAGAATTTATTGTGATATTAATATTCGTTATTACCTCTTCCTTCCTTAGTCAATTGCGATAAATACATATTCATTTACGCTCGAAAGCCGCGCATGCGCAATAAGGAGCAGGAGGAAGAAGGGAGAGCGTCACTTGACTCGACACGAGAGCACGGACGCCATTAACAGCGTGTAGCAGAGCTGTTTCGACCTATTTATTTCGCTCCCACGATCAGTTGAGCGGTGCCGCGTTATCTGGCACAACATAGCCGTGTCATAGACTAGTATACGAGCATCTCCAGAGTCAACGTCTTTCAAGCAGCAGCTGGAGGACGAAGAGTTGCTCAAGTCTTCACATCAACGACACGAGGCTCGGCTGCTAAGTTTACCCTTTTTGTTATTATGTGGCCACTATTAACATTTAGGTTGGCAGTCGTTAGGCCGAATGCAAACCAACAAAATATAGTACGTGTCTTAATTAAATTTGCCATCTAATTATATGATTATCAGTTTATTTCTATGATACAAATTGTTCAGACATTAGCTGATAATTTACTACCGTCATCCTCATGATTTAGGATGTAAATGTAATTACCTATTGTGTAGAAGATTTCTACAATGTAATTGCCTTTCAGTACCAAGGCGACTTCAACCGAGGTGCTAGGCTTCCCCACCGTTCTGTGCAACAATTTACCCTATGCAACACGTCGTCGGTGGAGTGTAGCAACCGATCACTTCTTCCTAGATCACAGCTAAGCTGTCCATTTTTCCATCAGTAGCAATAACTTCATAGTTACAGTAGTGATCTCCTAAAGAGATCAGTTATACTAACCCTTTGATTTACTGATGCTGTTCAACATTTCAGTAGTATATTGAGGTGCATTTACCTCCATCAATATTATATATTCTATATTTTTACTCTCACATTTGATTTACTCTGGTGAAGAACCAGCACCAGAATAATGCTAGGGATGTATTAATCTTTTAGCATGTAACCCCCCAATTTTGTGTAGTTAATTTGACTCCATTCATATAAGCATTACAGTTTTACCAAGATCCATAGGACACTAGTTCCTAAGATCAGTTTTTTCCATTGTCTCTTTGTTTTCCACTTTTTCTCAAAAAGTGGTGGTCCTTCATAGCTATCGAAGTATAGATATATATTTATTTAATTATTAATTACTGGGTCTCAGAGCCTTAAACAAGTTATTAGTTATTGGAGTCAGGTTTTCCCCACAAGCTCCACTCACCATTGCTGGGCTCAGCGAGATCATTCGCTTGCAAATATTCCACCTCCTGTCGCATGATCTTCCTCTTTTCAGGACTCATCCGATAAGCGCTCTGCTTGATTGTCTTTCCTCCGCGCACGTCCACTTCGTGCACCACACTCTTGTGCCGTCGAGGCACATCCGTGAAGAGCGATTTGTTCCCTCGTATCAGCGTCACTAGATCTCTCCTTTTCCCTTTATCCAGATGACACAGCCTCTCTTCTAAATGTACCAAACTCTCTGTGTTTGACAGGCGTGTACCATCGGCACGGGCCCACTTTCTTTCCTCTGCTGGCAACACTTGGCCCATCTCCATACACAGAGCCAATTTTCCTTCCTGGGACGGTGTTGCTCCCTTCACTCCCGAACTCTCTTGCTCCTCTGGGAAGTATGGCTTCAAAAGATTGATATGACATACCTGTGTCTTGTTAGGGCGATTCGGCTTACTGATCTCATAATTTACAGGACCCACACGCCGAACAACCGAGTATGGACCACCAAAGCGTGATTCCGTCACTCTACCTCTCCCAGGTAGCAACATCATCACTCTGGCTCCTGCCTCGAACTCCCTCGGGACAGCCTTCTTGTCGTACCAGATCGACATCTTCTCTTGAGCTGTCTTCAGGTGATTAGCAGCCAGCTCCTTCGCCGTTTTCAACCGTTCGTGGAATCTCCGCACATACTCTTCCACTGTCACTAATGTTTTCCCCGCCGTCAACTGCTCCTTCAGCATCGATAACGGGCTCCTTACCTCGTGTCCAAACACTAGCTGGAATGGAGAGAATCCCAGAGACTCAACAATAGCATCTCGGATCGCAAACAGGGCTGGACAGACAGCCTCATCCCATTCCGCTCCCTGTTCTGCACAATACACCCTTAAGATGGTCTTCAGAGTGGAATGGAACCTCTCAATCGCTCCCTGCGATTGAGGTCTATAAGGAGACGATCGTAGTTGGGCTATTCCCCAGCTTGCCATAGCTTGCCTAAACCACTTCGACTGGAAAACGCTTCCACAGTCGGACTGGATCTTCTTGGGCACACCTACCCAAGCAAAGAACCGCTGAAGGTGTCCCATGACGCATCTCGATGTCACCTTCCGCACTGGGATCGCCTCTGGAAATCTCGTCGAAGCACACACGATAGTCAATAAGTAATTATTCCCTTTTCTGGTCTTAGGTAGTGGTCCCACGACGTCGATTATTAGGCGTTCAAACGCCTGGCCGAACGCCGGAACTGGAACCAAAGGTGCTTTCGGGATGGCAGGGACGTTCTTTCCCGCTCTCTGGCACGGGAAACACGTCTTGCAAATTCTTCTTACATCCGCGTCCATGCCCGGCCAATAAAAATGTTCCCGAAGCCTGCTTAAAGTCTTGGTCACTCCCAAGTGACCCGCGGGATCCACTGAGTGTGCAAGCTTCAGTACCGCGCCGGCATCACCACCTGACGCCTCACTCTCAGCATATCACCACCCGCTTCTTCCCTAACCGGTCTCCACTGCCTCATTAACACTCCCTTCTCCACGAAGAAGTGAGTTGGTGACTCGGGTCCGGCGAGACCTCCTTCAGCCTCCCGTACCAACTCAGGAAACTCTTCCCTTTGCAGCTCACCTAGACGGGTGCGGTCAATACCTAGAGGACTGGTGAGAGTAACTTGGACACTCCTATCCGACCCTTCCTCACCTGTCACTTTTCCTCTGGCCTCCTCTCGGAACAAATGATCGAGCCCCAGGTCACCCGGCATGTTCTCTTCGGCGTGACTGGATCCGCTCACATCATCTTCCCTCACGTCTCGTCCCGACGTCACCGCGCATACCGGAAATGCCACTCTCGCAATTTCCGTTTCGCCACTGCTGGCGCCCGTCCTGCTGCTCCGTTGATAGGGTTCTATACACTCCTCACCTTTAATCAAATTCGGGAGAACACATCCCCCACAGGAGTCATTCCCTAGGATCACCTGAGCTTCCATCCTGGGCAGTAGAGCACAGACCCCTACTACGAGAGTCTGACAACCATAGTCTGAATTAAGAGTCACCTTATGAAGGGGCATCCTCACTTGTCCCCCCAACGTCCTTATCAGGGCTTCCCCTGTACTGGAACGTCTGTAGTCCTCGGGGAAGAGGGATTCACTAACAAGGGTGAAGTCGGATCCAGTGTCCCTCAGCATCCTTGCTGGCACAGGATCAGCTCCTCTTATCTTCACCGTCCCCTCACACACAAAGGGGTGAATCCGCTTCTCCCGTATCACTGGCACATCACCTTCATTATCGTTGGCTTCTTCGCTTCCTATTCTCGCGAAAGCCACATTCCCACTGTGCCTTGGGCGGCTGCACTCCCTTGCGAAGTGTCCTCGTCCCCCACAGTTGTAACACCGACCACCTCTCCGGGCGACCCTCTACTAGTCACCCTGGTAGCACCAACGGTAGAGGTTCCCTGGGTCCTCCTAGGACTTCCCGTCGTCGGTTCCCGGGCAGCGGCACTCGCTCCCGAGCTAGGTCCACCGCTCACAGCTTGGGGCTTCCTTCCCGCGTCCCTTGAGCTCTTGAACCGGGTTACCTCATCGGGCACACTACTCTTGGGAGAGCCCCCACTCGTCCTCGCTCCTCCTGAACTCCTAAAGTTCCCTCCCGACCTGGGGTAAGGCGAGTGTCTGGGCGGCCCCTCCCTCCTGAGATGCAGTGCCTCCTCCAGCATGTCGGCTCGGTCCGCTGCAGCCTTTAGGTCCTTAATACCTGCTTCTCTCACCCTTACTCGCAACTCTGGATGGAGCACTGACATAAACTTCTCCATCACTATCAGTCGTTTGATATCATCCGCCGACTCCGCTTCCTCCGCCTTCAACCACCGTAGGAACTTCCGTTCCATATCCCTGGCGGTCTCGGCGTAAGACTTTCCCGACGCTCTTGTACACTCTCTGAACCGCTTCCGGTACATCTCCGGAGTCAGCCGGAATGAGTGGAGCACCGCATTCTTAATTGCGTCGTAATTAGCACACTCTTCTAGGTCCAGCATGTTGTAGGCCTCCCGGGCCTCACCAGTCAACCTGCCCTGGACCAGAGCAGCCCAATCATCTTCTGGCCACTCCTTCAGAGTTGCTATCCGTTCAAAGTGTTCGAAGAACGCCTCGGCTTCTTGTGGTTCGAACGTAGGTAAGTCACGCTCCCTTACCTTGAAGTCATCCCGCCGTGCAGGTAGTGCGGGCAGACCACGCTCAACGCGACGCAACTCGACTTCTTTCTTTGCCTTTATCTCCTCCAGTCGCAGTTGTCTCTCTCCTTCTTCTCGCTGCAGCCGTGCTTCTCGCTCCTCTCGCTGCATTTGCGCTTCTCTTTCCTCTCGCCTCAGCTGGGCTTCCAGTTGCATCTTCATTATTTCCAGTTGCAGGCTCCTCTTACTACAGCTGGACCTTCCACTGCTCCCATGTTCACTGTGAATTCCCTCCACACTGGTAGGCGCTTGGGGTGGCTCTAGTCGGGACGGTTCACCTTGCGACGGCTCTTCTCGGGACGGCTCTCCTTGAGATGGCTCCTCTCCCGTCGCCTCCTCTCGAGCTGTGAGCTGTGCCATGATCTCTATCCTTCGCTCTGCAACCTTAGTCGTCCTCAACCTGATCCCAAAGTGGTTTGCCACTTGTTGGAGCTGGGCCTTGGTACACTCTTCCAAAATTCTCTCGTCCCTTGTGTCAATAAATTTCTTTACTTTATCCTCCTCCATCTCTATATCGTCGAGCATACACGACAGCACAGACAAGTTAGTAGGTACTAATTTCACCGTTTCAGTCCCTTAGCTGGTTGGGTAACAGTACTCTGAATTCACTGGCCACACTGTATTTGTACCCTGGCAACACTGTCTTGAAATCTTGGGCAACACTGTAGCTTGTTCAACACACCTTGGCAACACCGTTGCTTGATCCACTCTTCCTGGCGAAGTCTCCAGTTCTTGGCTACTGTGGTTCGAATCCTGGCAAGGTCGCCAGTTCTCTGTCACGGGGGGTGGGCCGGGGCTCTGCTAACACTCGGCTGCTAGGGGCTCGAAAGGCCGAATACTCAGCCCCTCCGACTCCCGGGATTCACCGGAGTCTCCTTGGTCCCACAGGAGAGGACCAGCAATGCCCACCTCCGCAGGTCTTTGCTTCCACCACTGAAGGGGTGCCACTGACTCACCCTGGAAGCCCTTCAGTCAACAACGGGGAAACTGCTAGCAGCAATTCCGGCCTAGACCCGTGGAGGAGTGAAGGAAGACTCGGGCTTACCTTATAACAATAACCCTCCTGAGTCTTGCCTGCCGGACAAAGAGGTTGCAGGATTTCCCTTCCTGCCTGTCTTCTATATCCTCTTCTCAACAAGGTCGCCAGCTGGGTTATTGTATCTGCACCCCAGCAATGCAGTTCAGTGGGTGTATAGTTCAGTACAGTATATCGTTTGTTTGTTGCCAGAGTGTTGCTACTCCCAAGATCTACTATTGGACTGTCAGCCCAGGGTACACTCCCTTGAAGGTCCGTGTGGCTTTACCTCTCTCTAGCCACCACGTTATTAGTTGCCACCTTCCAGGCACTAATACTGATCGGATGGCTAAGGGTACCTTTCATATAAGTCTGTGCTGTTTACCACTCTTCGGGCAATAAGAACTAGGTGGTACTATGATAACATTCGTGTATGCTCATATAGAAATATAATAATAATGGAGGCGCACTCAAACACAATAATAAAATGTGTGAATTTACTGATACGAATTACATGATCACACATATGACTACAAGTAAATACGAGAAAATGATAAAATAATAATAATAACTCTGGAGATTGTCAGCAACTCTTCTGTCGCGTCCTCCAGGCTCCTTCAACTGGGCAGCAAGACAGGAGTCACACACTCTCACAGAAGGGCCTCTTCACCACGTCGGCTCCTCTTCTTCACTGTCCTGCCATCCACACACACTGTCCTCTCTGACAGTCCTGGACATAAGCTGCCCTGCAGCCTATTCTGCTACTAAAGCATTAATATCCTATTTCCACATATATAAGTGAATATAATGGCCTATCTAGCCTACTCTCACAAAGGGGTAATGGGAGGGAAAATGATCTACCTTAACAATCCTTGGCTCACGACGCCTGTCCCTCGATGGTGTGAGGGTCCTATGCTTCCTGAGTCGATCCTCGGTGATCCAGGAACGTTCCCACAGGTCCTCAGGTGTCGTGAAGCCTTCGCGTCTTCGCCGTTCCAATCCCTGGGATTCAGCTATCCCAATCCTGGTCCATCAATGGGCGCTGAGCTGATCGCTATATTCACACACACGTTCCTCCCACAAGGCGCTGCTCCTCGTCCTAGAAACGGTGTCGTCCCTCCAGCACCCTCAGCGGATGTGACCCAGTCACAGCATGCCTGCCCGCCACACCTTTCAGGCCCTCAACGTCACGCGTCGCCGCCCAGCGTCGTCGCCGACAATTCTCAAAGTTTGGCACTTCTCCGCCCACTCAACTTGGTTCCTTTTTGCTTCCCAGAAGCGCGGGGCCTCCTATATATAAGGTGGGCTGCAATGGCTAGCTCTAATCCACTGAGAAAGGCCTGTAAAGCCTCCAATTCTTGAGAGCTGACCGAAATGCGTCCTAACGCTCCCACTGTCAGTCCAACTCTGACGTTGGCGCCGCCCGGGGTACTCGGTGACGTCACGGCGGGCTCTGATTGGTCGCCTGTGACCCGAGTCACCCAATCCGCACACAGCTTGGCGTCCATTCTAAAACGTCATATCTGCAGTAGGGGACACTCTTTCATTTATATCCGGGCACCTCTTTCCCCTTACCTACAGACTTATAATGTAAGTTTCTCCCTGTAGGGAGAGTCGATATGACTCTTACAGCAGGCAACGAAAGAGATAGGAGAGGGCACCGTAACACCACCTACAAAATTCTCAGTGGAATTGACAGGGTGGACAAAGACAAACTCTTCAGCACGGGTGGGACACGAACAAGGGGACACAGGTGGAAACTTAGTACCCAGATGAGCCACAGAGATGTTAGAAAGAATTTTTTCAGTGTCAGAGTAGTTAATAAATGG
The DNA here is from genome assembly GCA_020271785.1 of Procambarus virginalis. Classification (NCBI taxonomy): domain Eukaryota; kingdom Metazoa; phylum Arthropoda; class Malacostraca; order Decapoda; family Cambaridae; genus Procambarus; species Procambarus virginalis. Next base: position 10,674 of record WNGS01153424.1, read on the forward strand.
AATGCACTAGGAAGTGATGTGGTGGAGGCTGACTCCATACACAGTTTCATATGTAGATATGATAGAGCCCAGTAGGCTCAGGAATCTGTACGCCAGTGGATTGACAGTTGAAAGGCGTGACCAAAGAGCCAAAGCTCAACCCCCGCAAGCACAATTAGGTGAGTACACACACCTACACATCCACACACACACACACACACACACACACACACACACACACACACACACACACACACACACACACACACACACACACACACACACACAAACGTTAGAAAGAATTTTTTCAGTGTCAGAGTAGTTAATAAATGGAATGCACTAGGAAGTGATGTGGTGGAGGCTGACTCCATACACAGTTTCAAATGTAGATATGATAGAGCCCAGTAGGCTCAGGAATCTGTACACCAGTTGATTGACAGTTGAGAGGCGGGACCAAAGAGGCAAAGCTCAACCCCCGCAAGCACAATTAGGTGAGTACACCCCCCCCCCCACACACACACACAGCCCAATAGACTCAGGAAACTGTACACCTGTTGTTGACGGTTGAGAGGTGGGACCAAAGAGCCAGAGCTCAACCCCGCAAGCACAACTAGGTGAGTACAACTAGGTGAGTACACACACACACGCATACCAGAATGCCAGGAATGAGTATGTCAGGATGAGATGAGAGGCAGAAAGACAATACGAAAATGACATCGCAAGCAAGGCAAAGACTCAGCCTAAATTCCTGCACATCCACATCAGGAGAAAAACAACAGTAAAGGAACAGGTTATGAAATTAAGGATAGGGGCGGAAGGATTCATTACAAATGACAAGGAAGTGTGTGAAGAGTTGAAAAGGAAATTCCAGGAGGTCTTCACCTTAGAGCAAGGAGAAATTCCAGAGGTAAGAGAGGCAATAGCTAACCAGGAACCACTGGAAAACTTTGAGATTACAAGCGGGGAAGTAAGGAAGTGTTTACTAGAGTTGGATGTGACAAAGGCTATAGGCCCAGATGGAATCTTCTCTTGGGTTCTAAAGGAAGGAGCAAGAGAACTGTGCCTACCACTCTCCATAGTGTATAACAAATCACTGGCAACAGGGGAACTCCCAGATATTTGGAAAGCAGCTAACGTAGTCCCGATATACAAGAAAGGGGATAGACAGGAGGCACTGAACTATAGGCCAGTGTCCCTAACCTGCATACCATGCAAGCTGATGGAGAAGATTGTGCGAAAAAAACTAGTGGAGCATCTGGAGCGAAGGTACTTTGTAACACAGCATCAACATGGGTTCAGGGATGGCAGGTCCTGCCTCACAGGGTTACTTGAATTCTACGACCAGGCGACAAAAATAAGGCAAGAAAGAGAAGGGTGGGCAGACTGCATATTTTTGGATTGTCAGCAAGCCTTTGATACAGTGCCACACAAGAGGCTAGTGCGAAAGTTGGAGATGCAGGCTGGAGTGAAAGGGAAGGTACTCCGGTGGATAGAGGAGTACCTAAGCAACAGGAGACAACGAGTCTGTGTGAGGGGTCAGGTCTCAGATTGGCGAGACGTTACAAGTGGAGTCCTGCAGGGGTCAGTCCTTGGACCTATACTGTTTCTGGTATATGTAAATGATCTCCCAGAGGGTATAGATTCGTTCCTCTCAATGTTTGCCGACGATGCAAAAAATATGAGGAGGATTGAAACAGAGGATGATAGTAGGAGGTAACAAGATGACCTAGATAGACTGAGTGAATGGTCCAACAAATAGCTGTTGAAGTTCAACCCGAGTAAATGCAAAGTAACGAAACTAGGCAGTGGAAACAGGAGGCCAGACACAGGATTCAGAATAGGAGATGAAATACTGAATGAAACAGACAGAGAGAAAGATCTGGGAGTTGATATCACGTAAACCTGTCTCTTGAAGCCCACATAAAGAGAATAACGTCTGCGGCATATGCGAGGCTGGCTAACATCAGAACGGCGTTCAGGAACCTGTGTAAGGAATCATTCAGAATCTTGTACACCACATATGTAAGACCAATCCTGGAGTATGCGGCCCCAGCATGGAGCCCGTACCTTGTCAAGCACAAGACGAAGCTGGAAAAAGTTCAAAGGTATGCTACTAGACTAGTCCCAGAACTAAGAGGCATGAATTATGAGGAAAGGCTGCGGGAAATGCACCTTACGACACTGGAAGACAGATGAGTAAGGGGGGACATGATCACATACTACAAAATCCTCAGGGGAATCGACCGGTTAAACAAGGATGAACTATTCAACACTGGAGGGACGCAAACAAGGGGACACAGGTGGAAGCTGAGTACCCAAATGAGCCACAGAGACATTAGAAAGAACTTTTTCAGTGTCAGAGAAGTTAGTAAATGGAATGCACTAGGAAGTGATGTGGTGGAGGCTGACTCCATACACAGTTTCAAATGTAGATATGATAGAGCCCAGTAGGCTCAGGAATCTGTACACCAGTTGATTGACGGTTGAGAGGCGGGACCAAAGAGCCAAAGCTAAACCCCCTCAAGCACAATTAAGTGAGTACAATTAGGGGAGTACACACACACGAGTTGATTGATAGTTGAAAGGCGGGACAAAAGAGCCAGAGCTCAACCCCCACAAACACAACTAGGTGAGTACACACACACACAGGGGCAGCAGATGCAAGAAAAATTCGCAGGGAGAGGGAAGGGAGCCATGAAACTTCAGCCTCCAACCCAACAACCCCAGTGGGGAGTTGGGAACCCCAATCCAGCAACTCACGAACCCCAAAGGTGACTGCAACACCCCAGCCCACCACCCAATACGGTCCCCCCTAACCCCCAGCACAAACCCTTCCTTGCCCCTGCACAATGCCCATCATATCACCCAAATCCTCCCTCTCCCCTTACCCCAAGTATTCCCTGCTTTCCTAGCCCCTGGTCTTCTTCCTGCCCCAAGCAGGCCCAGGCGAGACCTAAGCCCTCCATCCCCCACTCCACCTCCCCCTGAACCCCTGGAAACTACGCCACAGGAGGAGGAGCCTACCCAAGTAGCAATGACCATGGAACAACTTCCTACACTTGTGGGGAGTGAGGGTTAAAATGAATATAAGAAAGTGAGCTTCAACGTAATGTACTCAAACATTGATGGGATTACCAATAAAGCAAGTAAACTGGCAAAAAGGTCGCAAGAAGAAAACCCTGATGTAATAGGACTCACAAAAACAAAATTGTCAGGAGTCATAACAGATGCTGTGTTTCCAAAGGACTACTATATAGTAAGGAAAGAGAGGGAAGGGAGAGGAAGTGGAGGAGTGGCCTTGCTGATAAGGAAGGACTGGCGTTTTGATGAGATGGAAATTCCGGACTGTGATGGGTTCAAAGATTACATAACAGGAACTATAACAATGGGTCGACCTAAGATAATAGTGGCAGTCATTTACAACTCTCCAACCAAGATAACCCTCCGCTAAATGACAGAAGACCAAGACAGGAGTTTGATAGAAACAACATGGCAACCAATAATATAATAGAGAGAGCAGCTTCAGTTGCCTGCAGGAATGGCTCATGACTCTTAATCATGGGCGATTTCAACCATGGAAATATAGACTGGGGGAATGGGGACCCAAATGGTGGTGCAGATACGTGGAGAGCTAAACTCTTGGAAGTGGCAACAAGGAACTTTCTGAACCATCATGTCAAGGAACCCACAAGAGTGAGAGGCAATGACGAACCAGCTAGACTCGATTTGACATTCACCCTGAATGAGTGAGAAATAAGGGAAGTCAAAGTTGAAGCCCCCATAGGAATGAGTGACCACAGTGTACTGACCTTTGAGTACTTAGTGGAGGTAGGGATAACCTATCCAAGGATGGGATCAGAGGGAAAAGACTGAATTACCGAAGAGGAAAATATGACGAGATGTGGAACTTCCTCAGGGGAATACCATGGGAAACAGAACTTAGAGACAAGAATGTGCAGGACATGATGGATTTTGTCACCCAGAAGTGCCAGGAAGCTGCAGACAGGTTTATCCCCGTCCAAAAGGAGAAAAGTGACAAAAAAACAGAAAAACCCATGGTTCAACCAGGAATGCAAGGTAGCGAAGCAACTGAGTAAAAGAACATGGAGAAACTACAGAAATAACAGAACACCGGAGAGCAGAGAGAGATACCAGAGGGCCAGAAATGAGTACCTCAGAGTGAGGAGGGAAGCAGAGAGACAGTTTGAAAATGGCATAGTGAGTAAAGCCAAGACCCAACTAAAGCTGCTCCACAGCCACATCAGGAGGAAAACAGCAGTGAAGGAACAAGTGATGAAGCTGCGAAAAGGGGAGAACAGATACACAGAGAATGACAAGGAGCTGTGTGAAGAACTCAACAAGAGATTCCAGGAGGTCTTCACAATAGAACAATGAGAATCCCCTGCACTAAATGAGGAGGAGGCAAACCAAGCAACCTTGGAGGAATTTGACCTCGCCAGTGATGAGGTCAAAAGGTGTCTGCTGGAGCTGGATGTGACAAAGGCTGTTGGGCCTGACAGAATCTCACCATGGATACTAAAGGAAGGTGCAGAAGCACTAAGTGTGCCACTCTCTATGGTGTATAACAGGTCACTGGAAACAGGAGACTTACCAAAAAGTTGGAAGACAGCTAACGTGGTCCCAATATACAAAAAGGGTGACAGGTAAGAGGCACTGAACTATAGGCCAGTTTCCCTAAATTGTATACCATGTAAGGTGATGGAGAATATCGTGAGGAAAAGGCTCGTAGAGCACCTGGAGGGAAATAACTTTGTAACGCACCACCAACACATGGTAAATCGTGCCTCACAGGTTTAATAGAATTCTATGACAAGGCAGCAAATAATTGGCAGGAAAGAGAAGAGTTGGCCGACTGCATTTTCCTGGACTGCCACAAAAGCCTTTAACACAGTACCCCATAAAAGGCTGTTTAAAAAGTTGGAGCAACAGGCAGAAGTAAAAGGGAAGGTGCTCCAGTGAATAAGGGAGTACTTAAGCAACAGGAAACAGCGAGTAACGGTGAGGGGGGAGACATCAGAGTGGCGAGATGTCACCAGCGGAGTACCACAGGGCTCAGTACTTGGACCTATCCTCATTCTAATATATGTAAACGATCTTCCGGAGGGTATAGACTCGTTCCTCTCAATGTTTGATGATGATGCAAAAATTATGAGAAGAATCAAGACGGATGAAGATAGACAGAGACTACAGGATGACCTGGACAAACTGGAGGAATGGTTTAGAAAATGGCTAAAGTTCAACTCAGGAAAGTGCAAGGCAATGAAATTAAGCGAAAGGAGCAGGAGGCTGAACACAAGGTACCATCTGGGAGGTGAAATCCTACAAGAGTCAAATAGAGAGAAAGATCTGGAGGTTGATATCACACCGAACCTGTCCCCAGAAGCCCACATCAAAAGAATATCATCAGCGGCATATGCTAGACTGGCCAACATAAGAACTGCCTTTGGAAACTTGTGTAAGGAATCGTTCAGGAGCCTGTATACCACTTATGTCAGACCAATCCTGGAGTATGCAGCTCCAGCCTGGAGTCCTTACCTAGTTAAACACAAGGCAAAGTTAGAGAAGGTTCAGCGGTATGCCACCAGGCTCGTCCCGGAACTGAGAGGAATGAGCTACGAGGAAAGGCTAAAGGAGCTGAACCTCACATCCCTGGAAAACAGAAGTGTAAGGGGAGACATGATAACCACCTACAAAATTCTCAGGGGGAATTAAAAGGGTGGACAAAGACAAACTCTTCAGCACGAGTGGGACATGAACAAGGGGACACAGGTGGATACTTAGTACCCAGATGAGCCACAGAGACGTTAGAAAGAAATTTTTCAGTGTCAGAGTAGTTAATAAATGGAATGCACTAGGAAGTGATGTGGTGGAGGCTGACTCCATACACAGTTTCAAATGTAGATATGATAGAGCCCAGTAGGCTCAGGAATCTGTACACCAGTTGATTGACAGTTGAGAGGCGGGACCAAAGAGACAAAGCTCAACCCCCGCAAGCAATATTAGGTGAGTACACACACACACACATACCAAACACACACACAAACACTTACAAACACACCAAACACAAACCAACAAAATAGTCACACACACACAACACACACACACACATACACACACACACACACACACACACACACACACACACACACACACACACACACACACACACACACACACACACACACACACACACACATACACACACACATGGGAATGAGTGATCACAGTGTATTGAGCTTTGAGTACCTGGTTGAGCTAGGAATTATCACCCCCAAAAAAGAACTGGGAAACAAAGGGCTAGCGTACCGAAAGGGAAACTATGAGGAGATGAATAAATTTCTATGAGATATACATTGGGACAGAACTCGGAACCAGATCCGCACAAGACACGATGGACTATGTCACCCAAAAATGTCAGCAGGTTGTAAGCAGGTTTGTCCGAGCCCGACAGGAAAAAAACTGAGAAGCAAAGGAAGAATCTGTGGTTTAATAGGGAATATATGAAAGCAAAGGAGCTGAACAAAAGGGCATGGAGGAACTTCCGTAATAACAGAACACCAGAAAGTTGAGAGAGATACCAGAGAACCAGGAACGAGTATGTCAGTGTGAGAAGAGCAGCTGAGAAAAGGTATGAGAATTATATTGCTAATAAAGCCAAGACCGAACCAAAGCTACTACACAGTCACATCAGGAGGAAAACAACAGTGAAGGAACAGGTGATGAAACTTATAACGGGTGAGGACAGGTACACAGAGAATGACAAAGAGGTGTGTGAGGAACTCAACAAGAGGTTCCAGGAGGTCTTTACAATAGAACAAGGAGAGGTCACAGCGCTAGGAGAGGTGGCAGCAAACCAGGCGACCTTGGAAGGATTCGAAATTACAAAAGATGGGGCAAGAGGCACATATTGGAGCTGGTCGTGAGAATGACTGTTTGTCCGGATGGAATCTCACCATGGGTGTTGAAAGAGTGTGCAGGAGCACTTTGCTTGCCACTCTCCATAGTGTATAGTAGGTCACTGGAAACGGGAGACCTACCAGAAATATGTAAGACTGCTAATGTAGTACCAATATACAAAAAGGGTGACAGACAAGAGGCACTGAACTAAAGGCCAGTGTCCTTAACTTGTATACCATGCAAGGTGATGGAGAAGATTGTGAGAAAAAACCTAGTAACACATCTGGAGAGAAGAGACTTCGTGACAACCCATCAACATGGGTTCAGGTAGGGTAAATCTTGCCTTACAGGCTTGATAGAATTCTATGATCAGGTGACATAGATTAAGCAAGAAAGAGAAGGATGGGCGGACTGCATTTTTTTGGACTGTCGGAAAGCCTTTGACACAGAACCCCATAAAAGGTTGATGCATAAGCTGGAGAAACAGGCAGGAGTAACTGGTAGGGCGCTCCAGTGGATAAGGGAGTACCTAAGCAATAGGAAGCAGAGAGTTACAGTGAGGGGTGAGACCTCAGAATGGCGTGAAGTCACCAGTGGAGTCCCACAGGGCTCTGTGCTTGGACCTATCCTGTTTCTGATATACGTAAATGATCTCCCAGAGTGTATAGACTCATTCCTCTCAATGTTTGCTGACGACGCCAAAATTATGAGAAGGATTAAGACAGAGGAGGACAGCTTGAGGCTTCAAGAAGACCTGGACAAGCTGCAGGAATGATCGAACAAATGGCTGTTAGAGTTTAACCCAAGCAAATGTAATGTAATGAAGATAGGGGACCTGGGGGTTGTTATCACGCCAGACCTGTCCCCTGAAGCTCATATCAAGGGGATAACATCAGCAGCATATGCCAGGTTGGCTAACATAAGAGCGGCATTTAGAAACTTGTGTAAGGAATCTTTCAGAACATTATATACCACATATGTCAGAAAAATCCTGGAGTATGCGGCTCCAGCATGGAGTCCATATCTAGTCAAGCATAAGACTAAACTGGAAAAGGTTCAAAGGTTTGCCACCAGACTAGTACCCGAGGTGAGAGGTATGAGCTACGAGGAGAGACTACGGGAATTAAACATCACTTCGTTGGAAGACAGAAGAGTTAGGGGGGATATGATCACCATATTCAAGATTCTCAAGGGAATTGACAGGGTTGATAAAGACAGCCTATTTAACACAAGGGGCACACGCACTAGGAGATACAGGTGGAAACTGAGTGCCCAAATGAGCCACAGAGATATTAGAAAGAACTAATTTAGTGTCAGAGTGGTTGACAAATGGAATGCATTAGGAAATAATGTGGTGGAGGCTGACTCAATACACAGTTTTAAGTGTAGATATGATAGAGCCCAATAGGCTCAGGAACCTGTACACCTGTTGATTGACGGTTGAGAGGCGGGACCAAAGAACCAGAGCTCAACCCCCGCAAGCACAACTAGGTGAGTACACAGTTGTTGTCGAGTCAGCCAGCCAGCAGGAGGGTCACGGGAAGGTCGCGCTCTACGAATATCTCAATATTCTCGGGATTATTAAGGATACAGGGTCAGATCACAGATCTAGGGTATCACTAAGTATATAACCGCGAATAGGAAAGAAAAAAGTACAGTCCTATCACTAGAACTTGGTGTAAATCAGTGAACAATCTCCAACACAGGCCATTTGGGAGGGCCATGAGGCTTTTTGTTTACATATTGGTGCCTAGGGATCTATAGTGACCAGTGGTACAGTAAATTAGTGAACAGCAACACAACAGTCACAACGATTCAGTGACTGACTCAAGAGCTTTGTGGTAGATAGAGAAGAACCGCCATCATCAATCTACTGGAACTTAGTGAATCACCACCTGGGAGGCGACGACGGCACACCGTCATCCAGACATCGTCCTTATTCATCTAGTTGTGCGAGCGGGAGGCTGACTGGTAGCTACCCTCTCTGGTCAATTATTCAGGTGTACAGAGTGAGGTAAAATATTGTCAAATTCTTGTTCAGTATATCATATTTATTTAAAACTAGCAGTACCCGGCCACGCGTTGATGTGGCTCAGCAACGTGTGGCCACAGCGGTTGATGTGGCAAATAGGGCCTTCTGTGGAAACCACAGAAGGTTGCTGAGCCACAGCAACTTTCCCTGTCCCCAAGTCCTCCCCACCATTCTCTCCTCAATCTTGTCGGCCTCCCAACCATTCCCCACTCCACCGTTCCCTCGTCCTCCCTACCATTCCCCACTTCACCATCCCCTCTTCCTTCCCACCATGCCCCACTCCCCTGTCCCTTTGTCCTCCCCACCATTCTCCATTCCCCCATTCCTTCGTCCCTACCATCCCAAACTCCCCCGTCCCCTCGTCCTTCCCCACTATTACCTTCTCCATTGTCCCCTCGTCCTCCCCATCATCTCTCACTTCCGTTCTCTCGTCCTCCCCACCATTCCCCACTCCCTCGTCCAATGCCTTCCCAAAGGTCTGATGTTTCCATTAGAAAATTGGGAACATCAAGTGATCTGATGTTCCCATCACTGAAGTATAAGAAAAACAGTTAAAAAATAAATGAAAATATGAAAAAATAAAAAAAATAAACTATACTCATGAAATGAACGGTATGGTAAAAACACAGCTGAATTCCAATGCAATTCACTCAAAATAATAAAATAAAAATGAAAATAAACCAAAATCTATGAAAATTCAATATATCAATGCAACCAGAAACATTGAAATGGAAATGTAACATATTTTGTATAGCATGTGTATTGCTCTTACATGCAACATATGGTGCTGTTTGTCAAGAAATGCATAGTTTTACCTGTAACAGGTGTGGCATCTATATTTATACTTACGAAATGAACGGTATGGTAAACAACACGGCTCAATTGCAACACAATGTCACACAAAATAATTAAATAAAAAATAAAATAAATCGAAATCTATGAAAATAAAATTTATCAATGCCATCAGAAACATTCAAATGGAATTTGTGACATATTTTGTATAGCATGCATGTTGCTATTATGTGCAACAGATGGCGCTGTTTTTCAAAAACGCATGTTTTTACCTGTCACAGGGGTGGCATCTATATAGTAGGTATATAAAAAGACGCGCATATTCAAGTGGAACGTTGTGTCAGAATTTGAAAGCAATCGGGTGAAGAACTTTGGGAGATTACACTGTTTGTTACTCTTACATCCAACAGATGGCGATGTTTAAAAAAAAAATCATGTTTTCTCCGGTCACAGGTAAGGCATGTATATAGTAAGTATATAGAAACACGTGCCTATTCGAATGCAACGTCGTGTCAAAATTTCCAAGCAATCGGTGAAGAGGTTTCGAGGATTTCACTCACATGAAAAACACATGAAAAACACAGTTTAAAAAAAAACAAACATGTTTTTCTGTCACAGACGTGACATCAATATAATATGTATATAAAAACCTGCTCGGATGCGAATGAATATACTTTGTGTAAAAATTTCAAAGCAATCGGTGAAGAACTATCGGAGATTAGCGATTTTGAACAAATGAACATTTCCATTTTTATTTATATAGATTTCAAAGTGGCTCATCTGGGCAGAGGTGGACACTTACGGGGCTTTCGTGATACACTCACGCACGCATGCACGCACACGCACGCACACACACACAAACGTCCAGTCAGGGTAGAAAGGATTAACACTTTTGTGGAAAGGTGATAAGGCCTCAAACACTCGTACTCCACCCCCTCTCTTACTCCTCATCTCACCAACTCAAAACACTCCTCCCCCCCCACTCCCACTCCCCCTACAATTGACCTGATGTGACCATCTCCGCCCCTCACACCCTCCCAGTTTCCCACGCATTCCCTCCCCCCCCCCCTACAAACACACACACACAAGCACTCCCCCACCTCTCTCTCTCTCTCTCTCTCTCTCCTCTCCTCATCTCTCTCTCTCTCTCTCTCTCTCTCTCTCTCTCTCTCTCTCCCTCTCTCCCTCCTCCTCCTCTCTCTCATACTCCCCCTACCTCTCTCGCTCAATCTCCCTCTCCACCTATCTCTTGCTCCCCACACTCTCTCTGTGCATCTCTCGTGATCCCCCATCTTCCCTCCCCTCTGACCCCCTTCCTCCCTACGTCTCTTCCTATCTCCCTATCTGTCTACCTCACGCTTTCCCCTCAGCATTCCACGCCAAA
>WNGS01153426.1:9988-33261 GCA_020271785.1 Procambarus virginalis
AACCAAGGGAAAATAATATTTTAGATTTAGTGTTAACTAACAGGGAAACACAAATTAATGACATCGAAATAGGGAGTGAGCTAGGGAACAGTGATCACAAAGAAATCAGATTTGGCATAGAATGGAATAGACCTGTAGGAGAAAATTCTGTTAAAGTGCCAGATTTTCGAAAAGCTGATTTAATAGCCTAAGAAATTTTTTGGGTCAAATTGATTGGAAAGTCTTGGGTATGGGTGTGGGCCGGTCTTGGAGCGAGACATGAACCCAGCGATAGGTGATGTAAATGGGGATTTCGATGTAGATTCAATTTATAACGTATTTAAGAATATTCTAAACAAAGCACAGGAACGTAGTATACCACACAAATTGAATAGATCGATTACTAATGACCCAAAGTGGATAACAAAGAATTTGAAGAATCTTATAGGTAAAAAGAGAGCTTGGTACAAGAGGATTAAAATGGGGAGGTCACTTTAGAACAGGAATTCGTACAACTAGTTAGAAATGTTAAAAAAGAGATAAGGAAAGCAAAAAGAAACTATGAAGTTCGTATAGCAGGGCAAGCAAAGACAAATCCTAAAGGGTTTTTTCAGTTATATCGAACTAAGACTAGGGAAAGGATAGGTCCATTAAAAACTGAGACAGGTCAAATAACAGATAGTGATGAAGAGATGAGTAGTATTTTTAATAAATATTTTGTATCTGTATTTACTAAAGAGGAACTTAACAATATGCCTTCAGCCCAACAAGTCTATGTGGGTGGGGACGAGGACAGGTTGACGAGTTTAGCAGTTACCAGGGAGGATGTTCTTAAACAAATAGAAAAACTCAAACCAAACAAATCCCCAGGGCCGGATGAAGTGTTTGCCAGGGTGCTGAAAGAATGCAAAGAGGAGCTTTGTGACCCACTGTCAATCATATTTAATAAATCAATAGAGTCAGGCAGAGTGCCAGAGTTTTGGAAAGTTGCTAATGTGATACCAGTTTTTAAGAAAGGAGATAGATCACTTGCGTCTAACTATCGACCAATTAGCCTAACGTCTATTGTGGGAAAGTTACTCGAATCTATAATAGCAAATAAAATTCGTCTTCATCTTGAAAAACATAAATTAATAATTGAGTCGCAACATGGTTTTATAAATGGCCGTTCATGTTTAACAAATTTGTTATCTTTTTATTCTAGCATAGTTGAGGCAGTTGATAGTGGTAAGGATTGTGATGTTGTGTACCTTGACTTTAGCAAAGCTTTCGATACAGTGCCACATGAAAGACTGATTAAAAAGATAGAGGCTCATGGTATTGGGGGTGCTATATTAAGCTGGATTAGGGCATGGCTATATCAAAGGAAACAGAGAGTTAGTATAAATGGAGTCAAGTCAGAGTGGGAAAATGTTGTAAGTGGAGTGCCTCAAGGCTCTGTCTTGGGACCTCTGTTGTTTATAATATATATAAATGATTTAGATTCAGGTTTGAGTAGCAACATTTGCAAATTTGCCGATGATACGAAAATCGGTAGGGAAATTAATTCGGAGGAGGACTCACTATCACTTCAAGTTGATCTAGATAGGGTTTTGAAATGGTCAAAGGACTGGCAGATGCAGTTTAATGCTGACAAATGTAAAGTTCTGAGGCTAGGTAATGATGATAGAGTTACAAGATACGAGCTAGATGGTGTTGAGATTGCGAAGTCGGATTGCGAAAGGGATCTGGGAGTTATAATTAGTAAGAATTTAAAACAAAAGGATCAATGCATAAATGTTCGTAATAAGGCAAATCGGACACTCGGATTTATTAATCGCAGCGTAAGTAACAAGACACCTGGTGTGGTTCTCAAGCTATATCTTGCTCTGGTTAGGCCCCATTTAGATTATGCAGTTCAGTTTTGGTCGCCATATTATAGAATGGATATAAATTCACTTGAACGTGTCCAGCGTAGGATGACTAAGTTAATTCCCCAAATTAGAAATCTTTCATAAGAAGAAAGATTAACAAAGCTTAATTTGCATTCACTGGAAAGGCGAAGAGTTAGGGGTGACATGATAGAGGTTTACAAGTGGATGAATGGATATAACAAAGGGGATATTAATAGGGTATTGAAAGTATCAACACAGGACAGAACGCGAAACAATGGGTATAAATTGGATAAGTTTAGATTTAGGAAAGACTTGGGTAAATACTGGTTCAGTAACAGGTTGTTGATTTGTGGAACCAATTGCCGCGTAACATTGTGGAGGTGGGGTCCCTCGATTGTTTTAAGCATGGGTTGGACATATATATGAGTGGGATTGGGTGGTTATAAATAGGAGCTGCCTCGTATGGGCCAATAGGCCTTCTGCAGTTACCTTTGTTCTTATGTTCTTATGTTACATGTCCAACCCATGCTTGAAACAATCGAGGGACCCCACCTCCACAATGTTACGCGGCAATTGGTTTCACAAATCAACAACCCTGTTACTGAACCAGAATTTACCCAAGTCTTTCCTAAATCTAAACTTATCCAATTTATACCCATTGTTTCGCGTTCTGTCCTGTGTTGATACTTTCAATACCCTATTAATATCCCCTTTGTTATGTCCATTCATCCACTTGTAATCCTCTATCATGTCACCCCTAACTCTTCGCCTTTCCAGTGAATGCAAATTAAGCTTTGTTAATCTTTCTTCATATGAAAGATTTCTAATTTGGGGAAATAACTTAGTCATCCTACGCTGGACACGTTCAAGTGAATTTATATCCATTCTATAATATGGCGACCAAAACTGAACTGCATAATCTAAATAGGGCCTAACCAGAGCAAGATATAGCTTGAGAACCACACCAGGTGTCTTGTTACTTACGCTGCGATTAATAAATCCGAGTGTCCTATTTGCCTTATTACGAACATTTATGCATTGATCCTTTTGTTTTAAATTCTTACTTATTATAACTCCCAGATCCCTTTCGCAATCCGACTTCGCAATCTCAACACCATCTAGCTCGTATCTTGTAACTCTATCATCATTACCTAGCCTCAGAACTTTACATTTATCAGCATTAAACTGCATCTGCCAGTCCTTTGACCATTTCAAAACCCTATCTAGATCAACTTGAAGTGATAGTGAGTCCTCCTCCGAATTAATTTCCCTACCGATTTTCGTATCATCGGCAAATTAGCAAATGTTGCTACTCTAACCTGAATCTAAATCATTTATATATATTATAAACAACAGAGGTCCCAGGACAGAGCCTTGAGGCACTCCACTTACAATATTTTCCCACTCTGACTTGACTCCATTTATACTAACTCTCTGTTTCCTTTGGTATAGCCATGCCCTAATCCAGCTTAATATAGCACCCCCAATACCATAAGCCTCTATCTTTTTAATCAGTCTTTCATGTGGCACTGTATCGAAAGCTTTGCTAAAGTCAAGGTACACAACATCACAATCCTTACCACTATCAACTGCCTCAACTATGCTAGAATAAAAAGATAACAAATTTGTTAAACATGAACGGCCATTTATAAAACCATGTTGCGACTCAATTATTAATTTATGTTTTTCAAGATGAAGACGAATTTTATTTGCTATTATAGATTCGAGTAACTTTCCCACAATAGACGTTAGGCTAATTGGTCGATAGTTAGACGCAAGTGATCTATCTCCTTTCTTAAAAACTGGTATCACATTAGCAACTTTCCAAAACTCTGGCACTCTGCCTGACTCTATTGATTTATTAAATATGATTGCCAGTGGGTCACAAAGCTCCTCTTTGCATTTTTTCAGCACTCTGGCAAACACTTCATCCGGCCCTGGGGATTTGTTTGGTTTGAGTTTTACTATTTGTTTAAGAACATCCTCCCTGGTAACTGCTAAACTCGTCAACCTGTCCTCGTCCCCACCCACATAGACTTGTTGGGCTGAAGGCATATTGTTAAGTTCTCTTTAGTAAATACAGATACAAAATATTTATTAAAAATACTACTCAACTCTTCATCATTATCTGTTATTTGACCTGTCTCAGTTTTTAATGGACCTATCCTTTCCCTAGTCTTAGTTCGATATAACTGAAAAAACCCTTTAGGATTTGTCTTTGCTTGCCCTGCTATACGAACTTCATAGTTTCTTTTTGCTTTCCTTATCTCTTTTTAACATTTCTAACTAGTTGTACAAATTCCTGTTCTAAAGTGACCTCCCCATTTTTAATCCTTTTGTACCAAGCTCTCTTTTTACCTATAAGATTCTTCAAATTCTTTGTTATCCACTTTGGGTCATTAGTAATCGATCTATTCAATTTGTGTGGTATACTACGTTCCTGTGCTTTGTTTAGAATATTCTTAAATATAGCTCCTATATATCTTCACCCAATATCATTCATATTCATGTCCACCCTATGTTTAAAACAATCAAGGGATCCCACTTAAAGTATTAGTTCACAATAATAGTTTTAATAAATAGCTCTCATTCTAGTTTTATCCACAACAGCAATTATGAAACCCTGTAGCTAGATATCGTACTAAAATCTACAAATAGTTACCACACATCTGGCAGCACAGCGGATTAGTAGCTGTGTTCACAGGCTAGTCAACTGTCCTCACATCCATCAAATAGCTATCCAAATGTCGCACCTCAATTCAACCATCTAGCAACTCAGCTGGATGCTAGCCACTATATTCATATGCTAATCATTTCTACACCTCAAAAAAATCCTAATGTTGCTACGCAAATCAGCTAACTTGTTTCTAAACCAACAGTCACAAATACAAGCATACATACCTACACATACTCCACAACCTATGCATTCATAGAGTGCCTTGTTTTTTGCCACCATTTCCCCATTAATCAGATGTAATTTATGCCATACACACTAAATACAGCATTTACACACTAAATATGTCATTATGCACAAAATATATTATTTATGATGACGTCAGAAAAGAAAGTAACTGCAGAAGGCCTTATTTCAAAACATGATAGGCTTGCTTTTACTGAATGAGTATTTTGATTTGATATATTCTACAGCAAGGTGTGGGAGGCATGTTTTTTGAGTGAATGTGAGATGTGCATATATATTTATGCATGTGCAAAATACATTTATGCATTTATGCAGCAATATTCGATTACTACAGAAATCGCATTGAAGTCACCATGCCTGGCAGGGGACTGTTTTCAAACAAATGGATGATAGTGGGTTTTCATTTTTTATTTACCCTATGCTAAATAAGCAATCCTTGCAGAAAGATGGACAAAGCTTTAATTACATTCTCTAGATAGACGAAGAAATAGGGGCGACATGATAGAGGTGTGACTGAATGGACACAACAAAGGGGGATATTAATAGGCTATTAAGTGTATCAACATGAGACAACATGAAACAATGGGTATAAATAGGATGAGTTTAAGATTTAGGAAAAAAACCTAGGTAATACTGGTTTGGTAACAGGGGTGAACTCTGAGATACATGATAGTTCTTGCTCTGTGCTGCTCCCCCTTGTTTCATATGCATAAGAGATAGTGGATTTCTACTATTTCTATTCTCAATAAACGATCCTGGGCCAGACATTATAAATATATAAGTTCTAGATAAGCATGGGAATAAATACACCATAAAAGAAAATGGACTTATACAGTGGAGATGAAGACTTGGTGACGTCAGTGACCATTGGCCTAGCCTGTGCGGGGTTGCTGAGGTAACGAAAAATGATGGGGCCAGATTGAAGCCGTTTAATCTCACTGGGGTAACGAAAAATGACGGGGCCAGATTGAAGCTGTTTAATCTCACTGGGGTAACGAAAAATGACGGGGCCAGATTGAAGCTGTTTAATCTCACTGAGGTAACGAAAAATGACGGGACCAGATTGAAGCCGTAGGAAAAATATGGGAAAAAACCCAGGGGCCAGATCGAAGCCGTTTAATCTCACTGGGGTAACGAAAAAACAGTATGCCAGATCGAAGCCGTTTAATGTCACTGAGGTAATGAAAAAACATTATGCCAGATTGAAGCCGTCAAATCTCACTGGGGTAACGAAAAAACAGTATGCCAGATTGAAGCCGTCAAATTTCACTGGGGTAACGAAAAAACAGTATGCCAGATTGAAGCCGTCAAATCTCACTGGGGTAACGAAAAAACAGTATGCCAGATCAAAGCTGTCAAATCTCACTGGGGTAACAGTAAAACAGTATGCCAGATCGAAGCCGTCAAATCTCACTGGGGTAACGAAAAAACAGCATGCCAGATTGAAGCCGTCAAATCTCACTGGTGTAACAAAAAAACAGTATGCCAGATCGAAGCCGTCGGAAAAAGCAAAACGGCTTTGATCTGGCATACTTTCTACTACTCATCGCCACCTCCAACACGACGACTGCCACCCCCAACACCACGGCTGCCACCCTAAACACCACTGTTGCCTCCCCCAACACCACCACCGTCACCCCCAACACCACCAGCGCCACCCCCAACACCATCGCTGCTACCCCCAACACCACCGCCACCACCCCAACACCACCACCGCCACCCCCAACACCACCGCCGCCACCCCCAACACCACCACCGCCACCCCCAAAGCAGTAGGGATGACACGCTAAGCGTGATTTTTTTTTTCACAAAAAATCACGTTTAGCATGTCAGGGTTTCCAGATTAATTTGGCCAGTCACTGATTTGGAATTAAGCAATTCTTATGAGAAAAATAATTTCTGAGATTTTAGAAGTTTGTTAAGAGTTCTTATGGGAGAAAATAAGTAAGAAATTCTTATAGAAAAATTCAGAAAAAATGCCTCATATGTCACAGGGTTTCCGGGTAAAGTCTACGGACTATTTTTGCCTGTTTTCAAAATCACACTTTTTTCAAAGCCCATTTTCTGCGAATATGTTCATACAAGTTTTGTGAAGGAAAACAAAACATCTTAGCCATGACGTTTAGTTTTATATGAATTTGAGACCAAAAATTAGTCAGAGACCAGTTTAAGCTCCAGTTTAGGCCCCAAAATTCATCAGAGTCCACTTTGTGCCCGAAAATATGCAGAGTTCATTAATGACCGAAAATTAGACAGAGTCCAGTTCATTACCAATTTTCATCGAAGCCCAATTTTTAACAGCCATATTTCAAACGTAGTAAAATACAATAATTTAGTAAACGAGCTCCAGCTCCTGTTCCCACCTTAGTTTATCCTCATAACTTCTTTACTAACAGTCCAATCCCCCTGAAATTTTTAACAGCTATATTTCAGACGTAGTACAATACAACAATTTAGGTAGCGAACTCTAGCTTTCGTCCCCCACCTTACTTCCCTCGTGTATCTTCGTTAATAACCCATTAATTTTCATAAAATTTAAACCCGCAATACCTCTAAAAGAGAAAGTAAAGATAACACATTTACCGAACTCTATCGCCTGTCCTCCGCTTTGTCTCTCTCTCATAGCTTCGTTAATAACCCATCAATTCTACTGAAATTTAAACCCGCTGTATTTCAGACCTAGCAAATAAGATCCAGATAATTGCCGAGCTCCATCTCTCGTCCCCAGCCTTAGTTCGCTTCTGTAATTTCACTACTATCACTCCAAATCCCCCAGAAATTTAAAACCTCAACTACATTTTCAGACCTAGTAAATAAGACCTAGATAATTACCGAGCTCCAACTCTTGTTCTCCGCCATAGTTGCCTTTAGTATCTAACGAAATCCCTTAAAATGTTAAATGTAGCTATTTCATATGTAGTAAATAAGGCCAGTGCTGTTACCAAGTTTCAGCTCTCGTTCCCTGCTTAGCTCATTTGTACATGTTCTTTATTATCAGACCAAGCCCCCCAAGATTTAACAGAATGACCCAAAATGTGGAATGACCTTCCCAGTCATGTCAAAGGCTGTACCTCTCTCAACCAGTTTAAAAGGAAAGCTAAGTACTACCTAATTAACTCCATGTAACCTACCTTACCCTTATACAGCACCTATACAGCACCTATACACAAATGCTCCTATACAGCATGCGTCTCAAATAGCCTCTGACAACCAAGTTCAACTCCTGGCCTGCACGGGTGGCTTAGTCATTAAGTCCGGTGGAACTGCTTTTACCAACAGGAGAAGGGGCGAGGGCGTGCCTCTGGCGCCTTAAAACCAGCTGCTCCGGGTACATGGGACTTGATAGCCTGGGAAGGCAGCCCATCTAGGGGAAGGAAAACTCTGATTTTAAACCTCCGCTGCCTTGCGGCCATACCCTTTTTTGGGAAAGGCTTCAGGAGTCAACTTCGAGGAAAAATCCGGAGTTGGAGCCCCTAAGGCAGTTCGTTGTTGACGTCGACCTCGTTCTGGCAGCTCCTGTGACGTTATTGGACCCATGTGTATTGGCATTTGCCTTTCTATTGGATAATTTCAGCAACGTGGAGAGGGGGGGACCTGCTGCATGGGTAACAGCTTCTCCTCCATATCTACCTACCCAGGCTTTGCGCCCTGGAGAGGACACTCCAGCTTTGCCTCACAGCGTCGAACCAACACGGGAAGCGACAGTCTACCGGTTTTAAGTCTTCTGCTCGATTGGCGAAGAGTGTGATGCCAGGGGTTGCTTCTGACAGTGGGAGGGGTCATCGCGCCCCACTGGGCAGCTACCGCCCACCTCAAGCTGGGCAAACCCTAGCCAATAAGGTGTTGCCTTGCCACGGTCCGATAACCTCACTGGGTACGTGTGGTTAAGGGTGAAAACCGACAAGCGGCCTGACAACTTTGAACCAAGCAATACAATACCTAAGAAGAAAATATCAACTGCCCTAAAGCTGGGCACATGGAACGTCAGGACACTGACACCAGGTTTCTCTGACGACCTGCAAGAAATCAATGACGCCCGAAAAACAGCAATCATCGATAGGGAGCAGAGCAAACTGCAGATGGATATTGTTGCTCTCCAAGAGATCAGGCTCCCTGGATCAGGATCTGTGAGAGAGAGGACCTTCTCTTTCTTCTGGCAAGGAAAACCACCTGATGAGACTAGAGAACATGGTGTGGGATTTGCCGTCAGGAATGCACTGTTGGGATACATTATGCCACCGATGGGGGAAACCGAACGAATTCTGTCTCTGCAACTGCACTCCCAAACAGGACCAGACAATGTAATTAGTGCATATGCACCAACCCTGACTTCTCCAGCAGAGGCAAAGGAAAAATTCTACGATGACCTCAACAGAGTCATAGCGAGAATCCCTGTAAAGGAGCCACTGTTCATCCTCGGCGACTTCAACGCCAGAGTGGGTGCCGAGCACAACATTTGGCCCACTTGTCTGGGTCAATTCGGCATAGGGAGGATGAATGAGAACGGGCAACGTCTGTTAGAACTCTGCTGCCTTCATGGTCTCTGTGTCACCAACACGTTCTTCGGCACAAAGCCTCAACACCGAGTATCTTGGAGACACCCCAGATCCAAGCACTGGCACCAGCTGATTCTTACCAGGCATGCAAGTCTACCCAGCGCCAAGATTATGCATAGCAACCAAAGTGCTGTCTGTGACACCGACCACTCCCTGGTCTGTTGCAGGGTCAAGATGCAACCAAAGAAGATTCATCACTCGAAAAAGGCGGGCAGACCTCGCATCGACACCACCAAGACCCGAAACCAGGACAAGGTGAAAGATTTTGCACGCGTGCTCGAGGAAGCTCTCCCTGGCCCAGTCGGGGTCACTGCCTGTAAAAGATGGGAGCACTTCAGAGACGTTGTGTTCAACGCTGCCGTTTCCACCTTTGGCAAGAAGGCCAGCAGGTCGGCTGACTGGTTCGAGGCTCACTCGGAAGAGATGACACCTGTCATCGAAGAGAAGAGAAACGCCTTGGCAGCCTACAAAGCCTGCCCAAGTCAGCGCAACTTACAGATCCTTCGGGCCGTCCGCTGCAAAGTACAGCAGAGCGCCAGGCGATGTGCCAAAAACTATTGGCTCCAGCTCTGCTCCCAGATACAGACTGCAGCGGATACAGGCAGTGTAAGGGGAATGTATGACGGCATCAAGCAGGCCCTCGGCCCAATCCAGAGGAAGACCGCTCACTGAAATCTGCCACTGGCGAGGTGATTCAGGACCAAACACTGCAACTGAAGCGCTGAGTCGAGCACTACTCTGAGCTATACGCCAGGGACAATGTGGTCACCGAAGACGCCCTGAGCGCCATTGAGTGTCTGCCTGTGCTAATGGAGCTCGACAGCGAACCGACCCTCGAAGAACTCAGCGATGCCCTAGACTCCCTTGCTTCTGGTAAAGCTCCTGGCAAAGATTGCATTCATGCTGAGACCTTGAAGTGCTGCAGAGGTAGCCTGCTCATGGAGCTGCATAAAATTATCTGCCTCTGCTGGGAAGAAGGAGAGGTGCCACAGGACATGAGGGATGCCAACATCGTCACGCTGTATAAGAATAAAGGTGACAGGGGCGACTGCAACAACTACCGTGGAATCTCCCTCCTCAGTACTGTCGGAAAGCTGTTTGCTCGAGTCGCATTGAAAAGGCTCCAAGTACTTGCAGAGAGAGTCTATCCAGAATCACAATGCGGATTCAGAGCTGACAGGTCCACCATTGACATGGTCTTTTCCCTCAGACAACTGCAGGAGAAATGTAGGGAACAGAAGCAGCCACTCTTCGTAGGTTTCATAGATCTGACGAAGGCTTTCGACCTCGTCAGCAGGGATGGCCTGTTCAAGATCCTCCCCAAGATCGGATGCCCACCCAGGCTCCTCAGCATCATCAGATCTTTCCATGAGAACATGAGGGGGCACCGTGGTCTTTGATGGACTAACATCAGACGCCTTTGACATCCGAAGTGGAGTAAAGCAGGGCTGCGTACTGGCTCCAACCCTAATCGGGATTTTCATCGCAGTTATGCTGCGGCACGCCTTCGGATCTGTCACGGAAGGCATTTACCTCCGGACCAGGTCGGATGGAAAGCTCTTTAACCTCGCCAGGCTGAGAGCCAAGACGAAGGTTCGGCTGAAGTGTCTGCGCAACTTCCTTTTTGCCGACGACGCAGCAGTCACTGCCCACTCAGCCGAAGACCTCCAACGGCTCATGGCCCGCTTCAGCGAGGCCTCTCAGGCTTTTGGACTCACCATCAGCCTGAAGAAAACACAAGTCATGGGACAAGGAGTAGACTCCCCACCTGACATCGGCGTCTCCGATTCCAAATTGGAAGTCGTTCACGACTTCATGTACCTGGGCTCCATAATCTCTGACTCCCTCTCTCTTGACACGGAGCTAAACAAACGCATCGGTAAAGCATCTACTACCATGTCCAGACTGACAAAGAGAGTGTGAGCCAACAATAGGCTGACTGAGTATACTAAGATTCAGGTTTACAGAGCCTGTGTCCTGAGCACTCTCCTTTATGGCAGTGAGTCTTGGACACTCTGCACCCGTCAGGAAAGACAGCTGAATGCCTTACACATGCGCTGCCTTCGACACATCTTGGACATCACCTGGCAAGACCAGGTGACAAACAACGACGTCTTGGGGAGAGCAAGAATCACCAGCATTTACACAATGCTGAAACAGAGACAAATGCGCTGGCTTTGGCTCGTTGTGCGAATGGGCGACGGCAGGATCCCCAAGGATCTCCTGTACGGAGAGCTGATGCAGGGAAAGCGTCCAACAGGCAAGCCCCAGCTACGGTACAAAGACGTATGCAAGAGGGACCTGAAAGCCATGGACGTCGATCTTGCTATATGGGAGACACTGGCTCCAGACCGTTCAGCCTGGAGGCAGTCTGTTCAAAGAGGTCTCTCCAAGTTCGAGGAGTCACTTGCCAAGGAATCGGAGGCAAAGAGACAGAGAAGGAAAGCCGGTAGCCAGGAAGACAGACCAGACTCGGACTTCATTTGTGCTCGGTGTGGGATGGACTGCCACTCTCGGATTGGCCTCATCAGTCACACCAGATGCTGCACCAGGATTGACAACCAGAGCGCAACTCCATAGTCTCCCGAGACTGAAGGATGCCTACTACTACTACTATTAAGTTTTAGTCTAAGTGTTTTTTTCCCTATGTGTACCTGCTTGATGGGGTTTTGGGAGTTCTTCTACTTCCCCAAGCCCGACTCGAGGCCAGGCTTGACTTGTAAGAGTTTGGTCCACCAGGCTGTTGCTTGGAGCGGCCCACAGGCCCACATACCCATCACAGCATGGTTGGTCCAGCACTCCTTGAAGAAAACAATCTAATTTTCTCTTGATGAAGTCCACGGTTGTTCCAGCAATATTTCTGAGCCCAATCAGACTCACCCATCAACTACTAGTGGCTTTAAGTATTGTATGTACTAGCTCTATCTACAAATCCAACATTATGTTTGTAACTTATCCTCCATGTATGTACTTTTACCTGAATAAACATTTGATACGATTTGATTTGAAAATTAATAAAAATGAGAACTAATGTCGAAAATATTTATTTACTTTATTTACAAGATCCCCGAAGAAATCGACATTATCTTAAACAAAAACGAAGAAGGAAAAATGAAATAATTATAATATACCATTACATACAGTAAATTTAAAATGGGTTGCAATTTTTTTTGCTATAGAATGTAATGTCCCATAACAATAAATACCCCTATTATGTATTAACCACATACATAATATAAAATATGCCTGGATGGGCATAGGTTGCCAGGGGTCAATTAAATCATGATAATCAAGAGGTATCACATTAGATGCCACCTCTCCCTGGTTCCTAAATTGTCCACGTGTGTCTAATCTTAGTTTATTGCCTGTTTGAGTGACCATAGTTAAACCAAAATATCATCCCTCTGTTACACCCAAGGGATTAAGGAAGGCAAGTTCATGCCAGATGCTATCTGAGTAAAGGCTGAATACAATCGTGTGACCCCAAATAGCATTAAGAGTCGACGATCGTCATTCGACTCTAAAAATGTTTATTTTTAAATCCCGGTATAACCGCTAATTGATAAGCATAAAGTGGGTAAGTTTCCTGACGGTGCCTTTAATGATTAATCAAATCCGTCTTATGAACAACGGGCTAGTCATCTCGTTCGTCATGTGTCGAACACAAGATCTTTGGTCGTGGATCAGCCTTAATGTGACGATTCAGACAATCACAAGTGTGCACCATTGCTATTGACGGTTGATCTATAATAAACTCCACATCACACTTTAATTTGACTTGGCTTTAGACATCAGACATAGGAAAAGAGGTTCGAGTTTTTAGTAAGTGTGCGTCTGTAAAGGTTTGCCATCCTTCTCCAGCATATGATAAGCCAAATCAACTCGATGAAGATCCTTTGTGTTATGGGCAATTTTCACAGTCATTATTAACCAGATTTTTTCAATAAACAGGCCAACCAATGTAAGAATTAGAACCTCATCGTAGCCATTGCAATAGTCACATGAGCAACCATATCCTTCTACGTATCTATTAAGTTCATTCTGGTTATTTGGATTCAATGCGTCGAACACACAAGGTGCCTGGGTATCGGATGGAACATTTGTTTTATATTAGGGGTTACTACTAGTATTACCACTACTACTACTACTATTACTACAACTGTTACTACTACTACTCGGTGTAGTGAAGTTTGGAGATGAAGAATTAAGGTGAATATGGATACAAGAAGGTTCCGTTCCTTCTATGTTCTGTGCAGTTTTGGGGGCAAAACATTCCACACATATGCCTTCTTTGACTGGATTGAATTAGATATGTCTATAATATTGAGATCATGAATTTATTCAACTTTTCTACGTCCATTATTCCGAGTAAGTTTATTCGTGGGTTCATCACAATGCTTTCCACTAAATAATCCACGAGTTGTACACTCACATACAAATTAGTAATTGTGCCTTATTAATTTACCTAATGTTGTTGGACATACAGGAATAGTAGGTACTATTAAAGAAGTAGTAGAAGACATTTCAAACCAATATTCGTCCTGCCAGGAGGCATTAGCTGGTAATATTTCATTACCTTCTTTAGAATATAAGGGAGAAGGTATATACAACACTGATTTAGTTTCATACCTTCCAACACTTTACAGGCTTGATGATGATTGTCATCCTGATGGTCTCCAAATGTTGATAAAATTAATATCGGATTATTTTCTAACACATCATCGCTATCAACCTGGTTAATGTATCATTGAAATGACGATAAATGTTTTTGTATGGCTATAACATAGTTAAATAACTTTATTTTTCTTCGTATTCTCTAGCCTCCAATAATTACATTTCAAATAAATAAGTATATTCGTTCAAGAAAATAAATTATGGCTATCATTTTTTTATTTGTTATTTATAAGGTGAGTTCAAAAATATATAGCGAATGTCTCAATCTCTAAAATATATTGTTATACATTTATATTTAAGAGAATATATGAATATATATATACTATACTTTCTTTAAAAAAAGTAAACAAAAGGAAATGAGTTAATTATATATACACACATGATAGATAAATATTATTTCACACTCGGTCAAGATGTGTGTTAAAAGTTATTTTAACTTTGAAAGAAATATTGTTGATCTAGCCTCCGTACCAATACAGAAGCATCAAGAGGAAGTGGTGATGCTATGGGCCAATAGGCCTTCTGCAGTTACTTCCATTCTTTCCTTTTTATACCAATTGGTTCCTGTTCTGGCTTGTGTAAATGTCAATCACCTCACCCAAAATTTTTATATCAACTCACCCAAATGTGAGTATAAGTATGTGTGTATGGATATGTTAACAGGTAACAGTTGTGTGTGTAAACTAAAGTCTTTTAAAATGTAATAAGTTATTACGAAACGTGTTCAAGCGGCGAGTCAGACTAGAAATAAAAATGAATTTTCGATAATTGATTTTTAAATTTTTTTCTATTTCGATTTTTCAGTAGCCAGAATGCAATACTCGGCCTACTATGCAAGGCCCGATTTGCCTAATAAGCCAAATTTCCCTGAATTTATATATTTTTCATTTTTTTCCTATGAAATGATAAAGTTATTCCATTTCTTTGTGTATGAGTTAGTATGTTATATATATATATATATATATATATATATATATATATATATATATATATATATATATATATATATATATATATATATATATATATATATATATATATATATATATATATATATATATATATATATATATATATATATATATATATATATATATATATATATATATATATATAGTATATATATATATATATATATATATATATATATATATATATATATATATATATATATATATATATATATATATATATATATATATCTATATATATATACATATATATATATATATATATATATATATATATATATATATATATATATATATATATATAATATATATATATATATATATATATATATATATATATATATTATATATATATATTATTAAATATGACCGAAAAAGTAAGATTAATAATTCTAACACGAATTTCTCAATTTTCCTTGTTTCTTTTTTCTGATGACGGTAAATTAAAAATCAATTCTCCAAAATTCATTCTTTATTTCTAGTCTGACGCGACACTTGAGCACGTTTCGTAAAACTTATTACATTTTCAAAGACTTAGTTTATCTACACAACTTATGCGTTTATGAAACAAACATTGGCTCTTATACCTGCATTTGGGTGAGGTGATGTAATACATTAGTGGGGTGAAACACAGAACATGGAAAACGGGGTATAGATTTGTAGAAGTAGAAGTCGGGTCCCAATAGAACTGCAGAAGGCCTATTGGCCCATATTTCTTGATGTTTCTATATTGGAGCGGAGTCTTGAAGTGGGTTGAATATAGTTGTACGTTAATTGGCTGTTGAATGCTGGTGTTGACTTCTTGATGTGTAGTGCCTCGCAGATGTGAAGCCGCCTGTTGTCACTGTATCTATCGATGATTTCTGTGTTGTTTGTTAAGATTTCTCTGGTGATGGTTTGGTTGTGGGAAGAGAAACCCACAACCCACATCCACATCTCTTCCACAACCAAACCATCACCAGAGAAATATATATATATATATATATATATATATATATATATATATATATATATATATATATATATATATATATATATATATATATATATATATATTACTATATTGCATAGTACATCAAGTTTATCTTGAGTCTCATCTTCATACTGGGAAATATCTGCTATAATTTGATCTATTTCCTCAGGATCAGTTTCAGTGGCATTCAGTGAGTTGAGATAAGACTGGATTGCAGATCTAACTTGATCAAATTTGAGATCAGCCACTCTCACTGATGTTTGTAGTCTATAGTAATCAATGTGAGTTGCTTTAGACAAGGTATCAGACTTATTAATTAGTCTAGTTAAATGACCTTTGAGGCCAATATAGGTTCTCCTTAATTGTTCAGGAGTAGCCATGTTGGCTTTAAGTCCAAGTTTCATAGGACTTGAATAAGTATTACTAATGAAGCTGGGGTACTTGCTCATTAGTTGACAAGTAATATTGAGTATAGCCTAAATTAATTCTGGCTAAATTAAACTCTACCTCACTTGAGGTTAAACGTACCTACCTAACAATAAGTAGCTAAAGATTTTGAGTAGTGCTTGAACTTCACCATTAACTTTCTTCCGGGTAGCTCATCTTTATCACCATTAGATGTAATGGTGATCATTCAGCAGTACTCAATATGCCTACACACAAATAATGAGTACACAAATAATTAATATGGAAATACTCTAATTAGAGTTACCATAAAGTTTGAATCCCACCCTTGATAGGGTCAGCACAAGAATGTATAATGTATGCACTACTAACTAGTTCAAGACTAGTTGTAAGAATTTCTACCTAAGAAACTACGAATTTATTTAGTCTGCATTTGTGCCAAATTCAGCACAATCACAGCCTAAATTCCTACCTAATAAAGGTTGGCATAAATTAATTTGTGGTGCAATAATGTGAATATAGTTGTGCTGTGTTTTTTTTTTTTTTAGATTTTATAGTTTATATAAAGGTGCACTTGCACACACAGGTAAAATACAATTATGTGCAATTAATTTGGCTTGCCAGCCACAGCCTTTTATAGTGGGTGATTGTGTTGACCAACTTGTCAACTACATTTGACCTAGACTCACCTGACAGGTGTACACCATCTCTTGCCAGGGTTTGCCTGTATGGTCTGGCTGTAAATTGATTGTAAGTTATGAGCTGTTGCTCCTGGTGACCTAAAGATTCTTACCTCAGTGCTAGGTATAGGTCTGAGTGTTGTGGGTAATTGACTGTGTCCCACGAGTGCTACTTTATACATGAGGCATAAGCAGCAAATAAAATGGTGTGAATTAGGCTAACCTATATGGTACACTGCCGGTAGCCACAAATAAAATGTGGTTAGTCTAGACTACTTCACACTGTGATTAGTTATGACTAATTAGTAATGTTAATTGGTATGTATCCGGTTCGTTAAGGACCATAATGTTGGGTATCTGTGGCTTGAACTCATATATTAAATTACTTGATTATTATGTTTAAATAAATCGAAGGACCACCCACTTTAGAAAAAAAGAGGGAAAACGAATAATAGTGATCATTAGAATGACACTAGAGAACCAGTGTCTATGGATACTAATTAAATGAATAATCACTTGAAAGTAATGAATACACTGTATTATTAATTAAAGTCAAAGCCTCAAATATCAACATTGGGGGGGTATTTCTAGAAGTTCATATATATCTAGGAACCAGTGTGGTTTGTCACTAGTTCATTGTTGAGTTAATAACATAAAATGTAAACTAAAATAGATTCAAGACTATGATAAGTCAAATAATGAATATTAAAGAATATGAGTTATTGAACAACAGTAAAGCAAAACACATGAATTACCAAATCATCATTTCTGGCAAGAATTTATTCAATGTAAAGATCCTATATAAACTATATGGAAATCAGTAATAATCTTAGCTAAATTTATACGAAATGGGAGTCTTAGCTGTAAGACGATTTCTGTAACGCCATTTCGTCATTCGTCCTCGTGGTCACAGGATCCCAATAAAGAAAGAACCCGAGGTGAATATCATGAATGATGAGAAACAACTCGTCGACTCCTCGTATACACGCTGAAATCAGAGAAATTTAAATAGCATTTGATTAGGCTACGATTTATTTCAAATATTCATGAAAACGGAGAAATTGTGGAAATTCAACTAACGTTGTGTATTAGGAATCCTTGCTGTATAACGACAGACTACTCACAAATATACAACCCAAAAGATGCATCAAAATGAGAAAATATACTTAACATGAGCGTATCAAATACTGAGGTCTGCCGAAATCGCGTCAGCCAGTCCCAGGCGTCCACTGCTGTGTATGTGTAATTACGGGTCGTGGCTTCAATTGTTTACGCGTTATTAACTGGCCGGGCACTACAGAACACGTGGATAAGTAATTGTTAACTGTTAACCGGGTATCAACGTAATTCTTGTCGATAAAAACTCCCCAGTCACTACCACGTGTCTCGCCACTATTCATGCCAGGGATGCCTCGTGTGTAATGGTGTCTCCGCCTTCCCTTAACCCGTCTCTCACATTCACCACAGAAATTATTAATCACGAACAATTCTTTTCCGCGCAATTATGGATGTAATACGTAATGAGAACAGGGTTGCAATTATAGGGACTTAAATATTATCATATTCTCGTTTAATGGTCTTAAGCGAGAAATGGAGATGATTTTTATTCTCCATAGCATTCGCACATAACAGATAAAACTGCTACTTGATAACAATTTCAGTTAATAACTCTCGGTAGATTATCGGGAGTCATATTATTCGTAGATAATTATTACACGGAATACTGATAATTTTAGAGAACCACATTCAATTCTCTAACACATTGGTAATAAACGTGCCTAACTAGACATTATCTGACGCAATGTTGCTACTCGATTCATGAGAATTCTAGCACTAATACGCAGATGAACTGGTTTTATTTATGTTTACACTACCGTTAGTGAGATTAATAACTACTGTAGTTAGTATATAATGATGATGATTTATTATAATACAATAGTAGTATATTAGTGTTGGAAATTTCCAACATAATTCCGGGGGAGAAAACCCGGGTCTCAGTGCAATGTTGAGTACTGACGTACCTATCCGAAGTTAGTATTAAGGTTAGTATGTTAGTACGTTAGTACACACATACGGATGTCCCGTAATTGTCAAGGACATACAAGAGTTTAAGTCTTGTAAAGGAACTCATGTTAAATGAAAAACATGGAATGAGAATCATCTAAAGTTAATGACTACTAAAGCCTACAATATACTCCTTGACTAGTGCCGCGATGACATGTAACGGTTATGTTACTAGGTCTTAAAGTTTTGCAAACTCATAGATGCTCTAGATAAAATAATATTATAGTTGATAGCCTACACAAACAAATTAAGAATTAAATCATACAATTTAAAGTAACTGAGAATCACTGTGAGGTGAATGTCTGGGTCATGTGACTTGTAACTGATTTGTTACTTGACATCACAACACAGCATCATCATGATTACTCAAATTGGATGGGAATTATTTGCTCTTAGACAGAGCTATAATAGGCTTGTAGTTTCTGTTTGCATGTTGAGCAGCTGCTCTAGTTGGGCGGGTGCTCGGTGGATCAGAATTGTTGTCATCGGAAACTGTGGTGAAGCTGGTTCTGATAAACACTCTCGTTCTGCTAATTCGAGAGGTACAAACTTCTCTAATGTCTTTAGGGTAGTAGTGCCTCGGCACAAAACTCGTACTACTCTCAGGATGCCTTGGTGATTGTTACCACCCTCGAGACTAAATAAGGTTCTTCTCCCAGCAGTGTACATAAATTATTTCATATAGGCCTTTAATAACACGTCTAGGGGGTATAAGATAAGCACTGCATAAAATGGGGAACAATATATTTATGCTAAGGGGGACAAACATAACAATTAAATGGTACGTAAATATAGCCAGAAATATTTATCAGCATGCAAATTAAAATAAAATACTTCTCGAGCAATGAGCAATATTAATAGCACTTAAATGAGAGAATACAATATCATCTGACCAGGAAATAAAAACTTTGAATGACTAAATATACAAATCAAGGACTTAACTTAATACATGTTTCCCTCGAACACAACCACCACGCTACTAACCACGCGTCTGTCCACAGGCCAAGCGTCTACTAACAAAAAAACCAACCATCCACACAACATTGTGGAATTACAAATAATAAATGGTAATACTAAATAACAACCTATTATTAATCAAAAGAGTACACATTACATAGTTTATACAATAGCATTTACAGACAAATAAATAGGAGTTATAAATCAAGGTTAAATCATAAACACTCGCTTGACAATACTTTCCCACGCTACTCACATATCCAACCTGATCAACCCTCACAGAGACAACCGAGAATTGTAACACGAAAGCCTCATACAAATAATATGCCTCAAGCACACTAATACATGCTATAATATATATCATATAACATACAAATCTCACATTATACAAATGGATGCTATAATGATTAAAGAATAAGACAATACAGTAATAAAATAATAAGAGTAATGAGAGGATCTTAACAAGATTCGTAACATCCCTCCGTCCCCTAAGAAAAAATGAAATTAACTGAAGGTTGATTTCATTTTTTGACTGCATGAATTAACACATGAAAAATTTTCACCACATGAAAATACTTAAACTAAATCAAGTACATAGCAATGAAATTTCATACAGAAAAAAAATACAAAATTACATACATCTTATGAATAAAGAACACTACAGATTATGGCACTGCAACAGGAAAACCTCTGGATAAGGCGTCAGCAATTACATTTTGCCTCCCGGAATATGACGAATTACAATATTGAATTCTTGCAGAATTAACGTAGATACAAAGTTGGCATGACCTATAGTATCAACACATTCTTCTAATAAAGGTAACGGATAAACATCAACGATAGTAACCTGGTTGAGTTTTCTATAATCCACTACTAATCTCCACTTATCTTCTGGCTTTGGTACTAATAGGCATGGCGAACTCCAGGAACTCTGACTGGGTCTAATGAACCCATGTCGAAGAAGATAATCAACCTCCTCCTGGATGATACGACGTTTCTCGGGTGTCACTCGATAAGGGTGCAACCGAATTGGAGTCGCATTTGTCAGGGTGATATCATGAGTAATGAGAGAAGTTTGAGTGGGGACCTCCCCAAACAAGCTAGAAGACACCTCCAAAGATCCTGGAAACTCGGTCTCTCCTCCTCCTGCAAATGACTCAACAATTCTTCCCCGGAACTACTGGAATTAGACAAACAAAATATTACTATCTTCCTCAGCAACACTCGACTCTTCAGGAATTTCCTCCTCAGCAACACAACAAGCCACAATACTAGGCCCACAATAAGCCTTCAACCGGTTTACATGTATACTCATGGTCTGTCTTTCTGCTTGGGATGGCAAACCTTGTAAGTAACCTCCTCAAGACGTTTGACTACTGATACGGTCCTGCGAATTTGTTAGACATAGACGTACCCATACGAGGCTTCAAGACCAATACCAAATCTCCTGGCTCAAAAAACTCTGAGTTTGGCCTTGAACCTCTGGTCATGTTTCTGCTTCATTACCTGTTGTGTTCACCTAGATGTCGTAAGGCCAACTCCCTCGTTCTGGACAGCTTGCTCTTGACATCCGTCAGTAACGCTCACTCTCCTGGCTGTAACATCATCTAACATGTGTTCATATAACATCTTTAAAGGTCCTCTCACCTGATGTCCGAATACAAGTTCGAATGGAGAACAACCTAGTGCACTGTGCAATCATCTCTAGCCGCAAAAAAACAAATGGCAGATTCTCATCCCAATGTCTGGGTGAATCTTCCCCAGTCGCCTTCAACATTTCTTGAGAGTTGGTGGAACCGCTCGATTCCCCCTTGACTCTGAGGATGGTAAGGACTTGAAAAATTGTGTTTTATACCAAAACTGCTACAGAAATTTTTAAAGATGGTGGAACAAAAATTTCTCCCTTATCAGTTTGAATTACACGGGGCATCCCAAAAAGTGAAAAAATCGTTCCAACTGCCTGATAATAGTAGAAGCTCTAATATTACGTAAAGCATACGCTTCAGGGAACCTGGTGGTCATACACAAGATAGTGAACATATACATATTTCCGGATTTTGTAGGGGTAAAGGTCCGACACAATCCAGTACCACATGAGTAAATGGCTCCTCTGGCACACTACAATAGGATATAATGGTGCTCGTGGCACAGTCTGATAGGCTTACCAACAGTGACACACAACACAGTTGTGGCAATATCTGACCACATCTTTTTAAGTTTCGGCCAATAAAAAAGTTTACAGATCTTATGATACATACTGGTAATACCTTGATGGCCACCCATCAGGTCATCATGAGCAGTGCAATACTGCTCCGATACTCTGTTGGCACAACGAGCTGGGTGTTAAACTCACAATCCTCTGATGAGGGAGTTCCTGATGGTCTCCATCTTCTCATCAGACATTGGATCCTTGAAAAACAACCCGTACTCTCCTCCAAAGTATCGATGGAGTCGGCTGCTTCTGCATAACACTCAGCTGACTGGGATCAGTACTCTATAACTTACGCAAGGTCTGGAACTCTACAACTGGAGCGAGCGGGCAAGGAAGTGGTACCTGGGCCACATCTTCCAGACCATATGGTCAGAATAAATTAGGGCTTTGGCACCGGCCTCACTCTCGACATCCACGTGAGCTATAAATGTATCTTCAAGGTCCACCTCCACCTCCCTGTCTGAAGGGGTCCTGGCTCGAGAACATCCACCTTGGTAGTAGCAGGACTTACCACATTCTGCTTACCATGATCTGGTCACAACACAGGCTGATAAATGACACCATCATCCTCATCTGGTTGAGCCAGTACTGCATTAGTTTAGTATACATAACAGGACAATCGGTCCCACTAAATTTACATTTATCGAATCATTACCTACAATTATCAATCCCAGGAATGGGCAACTGCTCACTGACTGCTACAGTGCACCAACCTGGTGTAATAGAAGAATTCAGGTTAACCTTAATTAATGGTACACGCTGGATGAGCCCTCCAAGTCCCTGCAATAACACTACCTCTCCAGTGTCTTCTGTGCTAACATCAGTAAGAACACGGCGAGAAATTAAAGACTGGGAAGCACCAGTGTCCCTTAACAACTGGAATGGTTTCCAGGTTCCACTAGTACATAATAGGGTTCCCGAATGTAGGTATGGATCAAAATTAGTCATCCACTTGGGCATGACTGAAGCAACATTGGCATTAATGGTTTGCAAACCCATACTCAATAT
>WNGS01153427.1:0-10150 GCA_020271785.1 Procambarus virginalis
TGAGGATCATTGGTTGCTGCTGAAGATCACTGGTTGGTGCAGAAGATCATTGGTTGGTGTTGAAGATCATTGGTTGATGCTGAAGATTACTGGTTGGTGCTGAAGATCATTGGTTGGTGGTGAAGATCATTGGTTGGTGCTGATGATCACTGGTTGGTGCTGAAGATCACTGGCTGGTGCTGAAGATCATTGGTTAGTGCTGAAAATCACTGGTTGGTGCTGAAGATCATTGGTTGGTGCTGAAGATCACTAGTTGGTGCTGAAGATCATTGGTTGTTGCTGAAGATCACTGGTTGGTGCTGAAGATCACTGGCTGGTACTGGAGATCACTGGCTGGTGCTGAAGATCATTGGTTGGTCCTGAAGATCACTGGTTGGTGCTGAAGATCATTGGTTGGTGCTGAAGATCACTGGTTGGTGCTGAAGATCATTGGTTGGTGCTGAAGATCATTGGTTGGTGCAGAAGATCATTGGTTGGTGCTGAAGATCACTGGTTGGTGCTGAAGATCATTGGTTGGTGCTGAAAATCATTGGTTGGTGCAGAAGATCATTGATTGGTGCAGAAGCTGCCATGAAATAATTAACTGGAAGTTGTGGATGATTCAACTTCCATGGCAATCTCACCCATTATTGTTTGTCTTTATAGACAACTGTATCCAGATATTGCTGGTAAGTCCACATATCATCAGGACTTGGTTGTTCAGGGACAATACCTAAAGTGTCTAAATCCCACAGACGATGTACAGGTGGATCAACTCATTATCTTCAGATATTTCTCTGAAATGTAGGGGTGACTGTTCCAAGCCTAGTCACGCCACTATTGCATTGTTATCTTGTTTGTTGGTTGACGCTGTTTTTTGTTGGAAAAGCACCGGTCCAGTAAGCAACTTGCCTCCAGCAGATGACAACAAATTCATTCCGAGTTGTCTGGTGCATCCAGTTATAAATTTATAATAATGGTCAGCGCCTATAAGTATACCAACATCTGTGAGGCAGTCAGAATTTATTTTGTGATCTGCTAGCCTCATGCGGTTTCGTTTAAGATATCTCGCAGTGCGAGCTAGTCCTGTGACCTGCAGGTCTGAAGGCAGTTTATCTACTACTACCGCTTGTATTGGACTAGTAGAAGATCCAAGTCTCACTAATACCTTGACTACTTGGTATTCACGAGGTCCACTATTAGTCAAGAACCCAGAAATATTCAGTCTCACACTTTTGGCAGGTTTTAATTTTAACCGCTCAACTAATTGTTGTGTGATGAAGGTTTTCTGTGATCCTTGATCAAAGAGACCTCTAGTGTTAACTCTAGATTTCCTGTCTATTAGTTTGAGTTGAGCTGTAGGCAGAGTGGTATTATTGCCTGACTCAGTAGCAAGTACACTTATTTCCTGATGTACCTTGCAATATTGTACTGTGGTAGAATTCATAGAATTCTCCCCAGGTGTCACAGATTGGGTAGAAATTTTTCTACATAAGGCATAATGATGTACACCTTTGTGGCATCTACTACATAACCGTAGCTGCACAACACATTTACTGGGCTCATGAGAACCCATGCACTTGGTGCATCTGTGTAATTCTTGGAGTTGTTTAATCCTGGTATTAAAGTTAGGATAAACAGTGCATTTGTAGGTGAGATGTTCTTGATCACAGAACAGACACCTTCTCTCTCTGACTGAATTTGTCCTTGTAGTAGATACATCAGTTGCAGTGTCAGAGGGAGATACAGTATAAATACCTACACTACCACTCCCTTTTCCAGTGGATGGAGTAGTCTTAGGCTTAGATTTATTGGATTTATTCAAAGTCAATTTGGGTTTGACTGAGTTGTCAATGTTAGGTGATTTAGACTCAGGTTTAATTTATCATGAGTCTTCAACCTGTTAACTGTTATTCTCAGCCCCTCGAATATTTGCTCGAGAGTGAGAAACTCGGTTTTATAATGTGAGCAGATTTCTGCTAAGATATTTTGAGGCAATTTCCTCTGCAAAAGTAACTTGATTGACCATTCTGAGGCTGGTACATCAACTTTAGTACCTAAGGCCTTCACTAGAGACTCTGCTTCTAGTCTGAAGCTTGAAGTGAGTCTGGTCTGTTACTTGGTGCATTCAGATCTAGCAATTGGTAATAAAGGTTAGCTATACTTAACTCCTTGTTGCAATAATTCAACTTCAGCAGTTTTATAGCTTCCACATAATTACTCTCAGTGAGAGCTAGGTTATTTATGACCTTTTTAGCTTCCCCTTTGAGAAGACTAATCAGGTATGAAAATTTAGAAACTGGGTCAAGATAAGACCTGTTATGGATATGAACTTCAAATGAAGTCCAAAATGTGTCCCAATTTTCTTCATCCAGCCCTGCAAATGTAGGTAAGTCTAAAGTAGGTAGACGAACCTCAGGTAATTGATTACTGGATTGAGACATAGTAGTATTTGTATTGGATTGATGGTTTACTATACTGGATAGTACATCAAGTTCATCTTGAGTCTCATCTTCATACTGGGAAATATTTGCTATAATTTGATCTAGTTCCTCAAGATCAGTTTCAGTAGCATTCAGTGAGTTAAGATAAGACTGACTTGCAGATTTAACTTGATCAAATTTAATATTAGCTACTCTCACTGATGATTCTAGTAGATAGTAATCAATGGGAGTAGCTTTAGACAAGCCATCAGACTTATTAATTAGTCTAGTTAAATGGCCTTTGAGGCCAATATAGGTTCTTAATTGCTCAGGAGTAGCCATGTTAGCTTTAAGTCCAAATTTCATAGGACTTGATTGAATATTACTAATGAAGCTGGGATACTTGTTCATTAGTTGATAATTAATACTGAGTATAGCCTGAATTCTGGCTAAATTAAACTCTACCTCACTTTGAGGTTAAATGTCCCTACCTAACAGTATGTAGCTAAAGATTTTGAGTGGTGTCTGCATGTCACCATTAACTTTCGTCCGGCTAGCTCATCTTTATCACCATTAGATGTAATGGTGATCATACAGCAGCACTCAAAACCACACACAAAAATAATGAGTACACAAATAATTAATATGGGTACACTCTAATCAGAGTTACTGTAATGTTGAATCCCACCCTTGGTAGGGTCAGCACAAAAATGTATAATGTATGTACTACTCATTAGTACAGGACTAGTTGTAAGAATTTCTTGGATTGTATCCAGTTCTAAGAGACCAAAATGTTGTTTTGGTTTCTGAGAACGGATATAGTTTAATGGTAATTGGTATGTATCCAGTTCGATAAGACCAAAATGTTGTTCTGGTCTGAGAACCGAAATGGTTTAATATTAATTGATATCTATCCGGTTCGAAGGACCAAAATGTTGGGTATCTGGGGCTTGAACTCAGAAATTAAATTATTTAATTATTGTATTGAAATAACTCGAAGGACCACCCTTTTTTGAGAAAAGAGGGAAAACAAATAATAGTGATCATTTGAATGACACTAGAGAACCAGTGTCTATGGAAACTCATTTAATGAATAATCACTTGAAATTAATGAAGACTGTATTATTAATTAAAGCCAAGCCTCACATATCAACATTGGGGGGTTATTTCTAGAAGTTCATATATATCTAGGAACCAGTGTGGTTCGTCACTAGTTCATTGTTGGGTTAATAACATGGTAAATCTAACTACAATATATTCAAATATATGATAACTCAAATCATGAATATTAAAGATCATTAATCACTGAGCATAAATACTGAGCACAGTTAGAGCATAAACATTAAGTACCAAATCTGGCAATAATTATTCAATAGAAAATTCTATGTGAATTATATAGAATCAATAATCAAGTTGAATAAATTTGTACGAAAAAATGTGTCTTAGCTGTAAGACGATTTCTAACGCCAGTTCATCATTCGTCCTCATGGTCACGGAATCCCAATAGAGAAAGAACTCGAGGTAAATAACACGACTGATGAGAATCTTGCTGGCACCTCGTATACACGCTGTAATACAAGAAATTTAAGTAGCGATTGACTAGGCTACAAATTATATTCAGATATTCATGAAACTGAAATGAGTGATAAACAGTACTAACATGTTATTTTTGATGTTCACTCCTCCTGACGACAAACTACTCACAAATGTACTACCTACTTTGATGCATCAAAAACAGGGGAATACTTAGGTGAGCGTATCAAATACTGAGGTCTGCCGAAATTCGCGTCTGCCAGTCCCAATGTTCACTGCTGTGCACACTTAATTACGAGTCCTGGCTCCAATTGTTGACGCGTTATTAACTGACGAGGCACTAGAGAACACATGCATAAGTAATTGTCACTTATTAACTGGGTATCAACGTAATTCTTGTCGATAAGAACTCCCAGCAGCTGCCATGTGTCTCACCAACGCTGCCTCGTGACCAAGTCTTTGTAAGCAATGGCGTCGCCGCCTCCTCCCCAACCCGCTCTCGCATTCATCACAGAAATTATTAATCACGAATTATTCTTTTCGCGTAATTATGTATGAAATATGGTAATATGAACTGGGTTGCAATTATAGGGATTTAATAATTATAATATTCTCGATAAATGATCTCTAGCAAGAAATGGAGATGATATTTATACTTCTCCAGAACATTCGACCGTAACAGAATAAAAACTGTTATGAAATAATTTCAATTAATAACTCTCGATTTACATGATCAGGAGTCATATTATCAGCAATAGGCTCAGATTAAATTATATTAACACTACGGTTAGTGGTGTTAAGAACTACTGCAATTAGTAAGGTAATGGTAATTTATTATAATATAATAATAGATGATAAGTGTTGGAAATTTCCAACATGGACCTTGGATAAGGGCTCAGCATCACACGTTTAGGGGATGCGGCTCCAATACTTAGCCTCGTTGTCACGTGCACACACCCTCTCGAGCCCCTGTGACTCCCCACTCTCTCACTATGTGGTATGATCTCCTCAATCCTCTTTTCTTTGATATTACTCCATACTACCCTGTCAGCAGCTTTGGTTCTTTCTCTCTCTCTCTCTCTCTCTCTTTTCTACTCCCTGGGAAGCCTCACTAGGACAAGGGCAAACACCTACTAGTTATAAACATTTAATATATAGAGAACATATACAAACACACAAAAGATACAATAATAACTCCAACTCTCTATGCTATTTCAATCAGGTTGCATCCAATCCCATCAGAACTCTATCAGCTGCGTATCTCAAGTGGTAGTCCAACTCCTGGCTTGCCACTTATGCCACTATCTATACTACAGCACTATCAGCCCCAGAACATATATATATATATATATATATATAACTGAAAACTCACACCCCAGAAGTGACTCGAACCCATACTGCCAGGAGCAACGCAACTGGTATGTACAGGGACGCCTTAATCCGCTTGACCATCACGACCGGACATAAGGAAGTGATAGCCGGAGCTATATGAACCACTTCCCCGCCGGCACTCGGATGGTAATCTTGGGCATAGCATTTTATCAAATCACCTCATTTTTTTGGGGCAACACGTGAGGAACACAAATGCAAACAAGCCTGAATGGTCCCCAGGACTAGATACAACTGAAAACTCACACCCCAGAAGTGACTCGAACCCATACTGCCAGGAGCAACGCAACTGGTATGTACAGGGACGCCTTAATCCGCTTGACCATCACGACCGGACATAAGGAAGTGATAGCCGGAGCTATATGAACCACTTCCCCGCCGGCACTCGGATGGTAATCTTGGGCATAGCATTTTATCAAATCACCTCATTTTTTGGGGCAACACGTGAGGAACACAAATGCAAACAAGCCTGAATGGTCCCCAGGACTAGATACAACTGAAAACTCACACCCCAGAAGTGACTCGAACCCATACTGCCAGGAGCAACGCAACTGGTATGTACAGGGACGCCTTAATCCGCTTGACCATCACGACCGGACATAAGGAAGTGATAGCCGGAGCTATATGAACCACTTCCCCGCCGGCACTCGGATGGTAATCTTGGGCATAGCATTTTATCAAATCACCTCATTTTTTGGGGCAACACGTGAGGAACACAAATGCAAACAAGCCTGAATGGTCCCCAGGACTAGATACAACTGAAAACTCACACCCCAGAAGTGACTCGAACCCATACTGCCAGGAGCAACGCAACTGGTATGTACAGGGACGCCTTAATCCGCTTGACCATCACGACCGGACATAAGGAAGTGATAGCCGGAGCTATATGAACCACTTCCCCGCCGGCACTCGGATGGTAATCTTGGGCATAGCATTTTATCAAATCACCTCATTTTTTGGGGCAACACGTGAGGAACACAAATGCAAACAAGCCTGAATGGTCTCCAGGACTTATCCTTGGGACCATTCAGGCTTGTTTGCATTTGTGTTCCTCACGTGTTGCCCCAAAAAAATGAGGTGATTTGATAAAATGCTATGCCCAAGATTACCATCCGAGTGCCGGCGGGGAAGTGGTTCATATAGCTCCGGCTATCACTTCCTTATGTCCGGTCATGATGGTCAAGCGGATTAAGGCGTCCCTGTACATACCAGTTGCGTTGCTCCTGGCAGTATGGGTTCGAGTCACTTCTGGGGTGTGAGTTTTCAGTTGTATCTAGTCCTGGGGACCATTCAGGCTTGTTTGCATTTGTGTTCCTCACGTGTTGCCCCAAAAAATGAGGTGATTTGATAAAATGCTATGCCCAAGATTACCATCCGAGTGCCGGCGGGGAAGTGGTTCATATAGCTCCGGCTATCACTTCCTTATGTCCGGTCGTGATGGTCAAGCGGATTAAGGCGTCCCTGTACATACCAGTTGCGTTGCTCCTGGCAGTATGGGTTCGAGTCACTTCTGGGGTGTGAGTTTTCAGTTGTATCTAGTCCTGGGGACCATTCAGGCTTGTTTGCATTTGTGTTCCTCACGTGTTGCCCCAAAAAATGAGGTGATTTGATAAAATGCTATGCCCAAGATTACCATCCGAGTGCCGGCGGGGAAGTGGTTCATATAGCTCCGGCTATCACTTCCTTATGTCCGGTCGTGATGGTCAAGCGGATTAAGGCGTCCCTGTACATACCAGTTGCGTTGCTCCTGGCAGTATGGGTTCGAGTCACTTCTGGGGTGTGAGTTTTCAGTTGTATCTAGTCCTGGGGACCATTCAGGCTTGTTTGCATTTGTGTTCCTCACGTGTTGCCCCAAAAAATGAGGTGATTTGATAAAATGCTATGCCCAAGATTACCATCCGAGTGCCGGCGGGGAAGTGGTTCATATAGCTCCGGCTATCACTTCCTTATGTCCGGTCGTGATGGTCAAGCGGATTAAGGCGTCCCTGTACATACCAGTTGCGTTGCTCCTGGCAGTATGGGTTCGAGTCACTTCTGGGGTGTGAGTTTTCAGTTGTATCTAGTCCTGGGGACCATTCAGGCTTGTTTGCATTTGTGTTCCTCACGTGTTGCCCCAAAAAATGAGGTGATTTGATAAAATGCTATGCCCAAGATTACCATCCGAGTGCCGGCGGGGAAGTGGTTCATATAGCTCCGGCTATCACTTCCTTATGTCCGGTCGTGATGGTCAAGCGGATTAAGGCGTCCCTGTACATACCAGTTGCGTTGCTCCTGGCAGTATGGGTTCGAGTCACTTCTGGGGTGTGAGTTTCAGTTGTATCTAGTCCTGGGGACCATTCAGGCTTGTTTGCATATATATATATATATATATATATATATATATATATATATATATATATATATATATATATATATAATATATATATATATATATATATATATATATATATATATATATATATATATATATATATGCGGAAAACCCACAAAGAAATGCAGAAAGGGGGTGAACGTTTCGGCTTTTCAAGGCCTTTGTCAACACCAGACTGACTGAGGACAGGAGAAAGAAGATACAGGTCATCACCTATACCTGACCAACCCATCCCTAGGAAAGGATTACCAGAAACAGGAAAGATCAAAGAGGATTAAGTGGTCAGAGAATTAAGGATGAAAGATTAAGGAAAAGCCTCATGGACACAATAAATGAATATACAATTGTAATGAAACATTGTATGCCTCAATTTAAGAGTTTTTTCTTAAACTGTTGTGTAATATTGTAACTTAAAACTGGGTCAAGTTTGTACATACCAGTACTAACATTGAGAAGATTTGGACATTGACTAATTAGCGCAGACTCGATTAAATTCCGTTCCACAAAGCCATTGCAATAGGTAATGCTTTTAGCCCCATCCCAATTAATAGTGTGATCACACAAACTTGTGTGTAGATACAAAGCATT
This sequence comes from Procambarus virginalis, assembly GCA_020271785.1. Taxonomy (NCBI): domain Eukaryota; kingdom Metazoa; phylum Arthropoda; class Malacostraca; order Decapoda; family Cambaridae; genus Procambarus; species Procambarus virginalis. The sequence continues at coordinate 8,284 of WNGS01153427.1, forward strand.
AGACGTTTGGGCAGTTCTTATACTATAAGCATGTTGGGACATACGCAATTGTAAGGATTTTCCTGTTTGTCCAAGGTACACAGACTCACAATCATTGCAGGGAATCGATTACACACAACCTGCTGTCCCAGGGGAGTTTTTTATTAAATTAGACTTGATCGTATTATTAGTAAACACCAAATTGATATTAAGGGTCTTAAAAACTGGGGAAAGTTTCTCAAATCCCATCGCATAAGGTACCACCAATGAGTTTCTATTTTCTGGTTTCGCTTTGGAGACATTATTATAAAACGTACGTTTAGCATTCCCAAACGAACAATCCAAAAACATCTTAGGGTACTGTAAACTTTTCCCAATTTCATATATTTTAGCTATCTCTTCATCAAAAAACTCAGGGCTGCATACCCTCAAAGCTCGAAGAAACATTCCTGAAAATACTGCCTGTTTAACTTTACTATGATGATTCGAATAATAATGAACAAACGACCCCACGTTGGTAGGTTTTCTATACACATTAAATTTGAACCTTCTATTGACTCTATGAATCATAATGTCCAAAAATGGAAGAGTACCATTCTCCTCATTTTCGCACGTGAATTTTATTGAAGGTACCAAAGAATTAAGTTCATTAAGAAAAACATTTGGTCTTGGTCACTCGGCCATAAGCACAAAATATCGTCGACATACCTAAACCAGACTACATTAGTTGGGATAATCCTGGATAAGATCTTTGTTTCGAAGAACTCCATATACAAATTGCTCAAAACGGGGAAAGGGGATTGCCCATAGCCATACCAAATGTTTGTTTGAAAATTTTTCCATTGAAACTGAAATAATTGTCTTTTATACATAATTTGATAAGTTCCAACACATTATTGGTCTGCAAGCTCAAATTATATTTAGGCAGTTCCTCACGTAGGTATTCTAACAAATCATCAACAGGTACTTTAGTGAATAAAGCAGTCACGTCAAAACTTACTAGTTTAAAGTCAAAATTCAAATTTAGTGTGGATAGCTTATTAATTAAGTCTACATTGTTAGTTAAGTGCGAGTTAGAAATAGTACCAACGATAGGGGACAAAACTTTAACCAACCACTTAGAAAGTTTATAAGCCGCCGAACCAATTGAACTAATAATCGGTCTAACTGGATTATGAGGTTTATGGGTTTTATAAGTCCATACATATAAGGTAGAGAGGGAGATCGACTTGTTAGCCTAGAAATCAATTCTTTATCGCCTTTGCACAAAGTTTTGAGAGTTTTGTTAAAATGTGCGATCACTTTTTCAGTAGGATCTCTGTTAACCAATAGGTAAGTATCCCTATCTTCCAAAAGTAACTCCATTTTTCGAACATAGTCATCCTTATTCATAATAACTACTGCATTTGACTTATCAGCCTTGGTAATATGTAAGGAATTATCTTTTTTGAGGTTTTTGAACGCATGAATAAATCGACTTGGACAATTAGGAACAGAATTGTTAAGTAAAACACCATACATCATACCTTTGCACACATTAATATCTTCAACTGAGACATCACTATACTTTTCGAGATTACAGAAACCTTTGGCATCCACAGCTCAGATGGAGCAAGTCGACGAAGAACTCTGTAGGTAAGCATGTCCTAGTCAACAACGGCTTCTCAATGGTTTCATTGAAGACATCATAAGAGGAAGTGAACGCCATGCAACCTCTGAAGCGACAACTAACACAACACCTAACCCCTATTAGACTATTTTACAGGAACTTCTTCTTTCAGCCTACTATACAAGGCCCGATTTGCCTAATAAGCCAGTTTTCATGAATTAATTGTTTTTTCGACTACCTAACCTACCGAACCTAACCTAACCTATCTTTTTCGGATAC